>BSXT01002310.1:0-11924 GCA_030267785.1 Phytophthora fragariaefolia | reverse complement strand
AAGTCTCGCAGGACAGCGAGCCGGTACGCCCGTCAGCCGGGGTGCCGTAACTCTTCTAGCCGAGTAGCCGTTGCTCTCGGTGACCCGTAAAAGCGCTCGCGCGCCGCCGTCCATCCTTTGGTGGAGGGCACGGGTTCAAGGCGGAAGTCAGTGAGCTCAGCTGGCTTCCCAAGGTTTCGACTGGCTTGGTTGCCTGGTCTCGGCGGGAGCCGCCACTGCTGTCCCGGAAGGGCCGAACCGCTAGGGGACCCCTAGCACAGGCCAATAAGCGCCGACTTGCTCGGCGGTTGTTGTGTCTGTGGGAGGACTAACTTGTGCTATCTACTACACCATACAGCCTCTCGACCAAGTCATCGCGCGGTCTGTCAAGAGGAAGTATGCACAATCAATCTTATGGATAGCCTTCATCGCCATACTGACGGGCACGAGCAGGTGAAGATTGACATCTACGTGTCTCTTAAATGGAGGAGAAAGTCCTTCATACATATATAATATATATATTAATAATGACAACATGCAGGAGATACAGTACTAGTGGTTATTGCGGTTGAGAAGTAAGTAAGTAAAACGAGCCAATCAAATCAATTCTTCGCCTGCACCCGTGAGTACCGAACTGTCGACCACTCGCTTCCGACCACCGCTTGTTTTCTATGTATATACGGGTTATAGTGCTGGACGCACCAGTTAGCGAAGCGAAAGAGCAACCACCAGCTTCATTTTCGAGTTTCTGCTCATTTAACTAAATCTACTACTCGCAGGCTTAGCCAATCGCGACAAGCCAATGACTTACTTTCAAACTTTCCTCGTTTCGGAGGAAAATCATGAAACTCGAAGGTTTGATTTGATTGGCTAAAATGTCTTCTATCCGACAACAAACGACAGGCGGAAGACTTAATAGCGATTAGATTAGCATAACACACTGGATATTTGCGGTACGTGACGCATAGCCGAAACAATGGCATGGAATGAAGCGATAGAACTACTGTACAGACAATGAATTACAAAGCCGGCAGACTTAAAAGCCGGCATTAGAAAAAAAGACCACAGACGGGCCTCCAGATTAACCTTTTGTAACAGGTCTCGTGTCGCCTGCCTGCCGGCGGGTACGTACGCTCTAGTGCTACGTACGGTTGGACGTCCAGTAATTCGTCCCGCGTACCACGAATAACTCAACAACCTGTGGGCCACCGCAAAGTAGTCGGGCAGTACTGCCCTATCCATTTTCTCAACCTCCACTCGTGCCAGTCTCAGCCTCCGTCAGCCTCGACTCGTCTGCTCTTCAGTACTCTCTCAGTCTCTCAGTTCCTCAGTACTCTCTCAGTCTCTCAGTTCCTCAGTACTCTCTCAGTCCGTCAGTTCCTCAGTACTCTCTCAGTCCGTCAGTTCCTCAGTACTCTCTCGGTCTCTCGGCCACGACTCTCCCCACAGCTGCCGCCGCGGGAGGCCCCCCCCACTTCTGGGTGCGTCCCTCTTACGTGCTCCAGACACTCGACTTGTGCCCGAGCCCGCGAATTCTTAACTGAGACCCACTGCTGCGGTCCGTTGCTCTCTGCCTGCTGGCTTCGTCCCTCCGCTTGCGTGTGGCTCCTCATCAAAGATCTCGGCTTCGCATGCCCTCCGCGTACTACTCTTCGTCACACGGCGACACGGTACTTCAACGTGGGCCTCCAGCGGTCGATCCCCTTCGCCTGCCTCTGTGCTTTGACTATCACTACTGAGACGCCCTTCGTTATTGCTCATCCGGTGTTCTCTCGATTCCTCACTGCCCACCTCTAAATACGCGTGATACCGTTCTGATCCGCTACACGCCTTCTTCAAACCCAGAGTCTTCCACGACTCTGTCGTGCTCGAACAACTCGTCATACTCAGTAATAGAGACCCATCGCTTAACGCCGTCCGGTGCGCCCGGCGTGGGCCTAACGGGCTTCAATTCATATTCCAACACGTAATGCCCAGCCTTATTGCGTCGTCGCCTACGTCGCAACTCCACCAGCTTCTCACTCGGTCGCTCCCAAGCATCCTCGGCATCCCCAGCTCGATACGGTCGTTTGCCAGTTCGTTTCGTCGTGACTGCGTGCACAGCCGCCGCTGTTGCCCCAGTAGTTTCTCTTGACGCCTCGTCATCAACTTCGCCTTCAGGTTCGCTTTCGTATTCCAACTGAGCTTCTATATCTGCTGCTGCCTGTGCCAGTATCGCCTCAGGTTGGTGATACGTCGCGAGGAAGGACACGTGCGCTATGAATTGCTCACGCCCTCCTGTCGTGTCTTCTCGTTCGATCAGAAAGTTGTCGTACCCCGCTACATCAATAATACGCATTGGTCCCGCCCAAGGATGCACGAACTTCGTCGCCGTGGGACCTCTAGGAGGGCGAAACATCCAACCTTTATCACCGATCCTGAACACCCGCTATCGTCTTACTTTTCTGTTGTAATATCGCGCTTGTCTCTCCTGTTGGCGTTCCCGCGCGCGTTCGGCGCACGCATGGCTGCTCGTCATTGCTGCCAACAACCTCTGGTGGTAGATAGTTAATTCATCGGCTTCTTTCACATGGGTTTTCCGCAATAATTCATTGGGTGGCCGCAGTCGCCGACCAAGCATCAATTCATTCGGAGATAACGCCACAGTCGAATGTTAACCCCAATTAAAGGCATACACGGCGGAGTCTATCCACACAGCCCAATCATTCTGGCCGTCCTTGTGCATGTAAGTTGCGACAAGATCATTCCAAGTGCGGTTGAACCTCTCCACCAGCCCCACCATCTGAAGTCGGTACGGAACGAGGTTAACTTGCTCCGCTTGCAACATTAACACCAACTGCTCCGTGGCTTTCCCCGTGAGTTCCGGCGCACCATCGGTTAGTAGTTCCCTGAGCATCGAACAGAAGAAGGCGAGCTGCAGCTTAGGGGGCAGACGCTGCAGTTGACCGACGACGATATCCGCGCGGCACAGACACGTAGTCGCCTCGTGCATCGAATAAAGGAAGGTGGAACGCATCGAGGAATGGAGGTCACAACAGAGTTCGGGTTGATCGTGATACGAACTCCACGTGGCAGACGAGTGATTTTACCGCCTTCACTATGGTCTGTGGTGTTTAAAGATTGTCATGACTCGGTTTGGGCAGGACACTTGCGAGCAACGCGCACATACGCTAGAATAGCACAACTCTACTGGTGGCCGAATCTACAGCGCGAAGTTCAATCATCGGTTAGGGGATGCCGCGAATGCGGTAGCCGTAAGACACGGCCTCGAGAGGTCATCCCACCTTTACGTAGTCTGCGGGGAGGAGATGTCGGCGATCGGTGAGCGTTAGACGTAGCCGGCTCGCTGCCCATAAGCGACGGCGGACAGCGATATGTCATCGCAGCAGTGGAATACGTTACTCGATATGCGGTGGCTGTGGCGGTAGAAGAGCATACAGCCGAACGCGTCGCGAAAAAGTTTTGATGCAATCCGTGGTCCCGAAGTTCGGTGTATTCATTCTCCTCCGTATGACGTATTCCGCCTTCTTCAGTTCGTTGTATACTGCGAGGTCCTCGAATCAATGGGGATCGCGGCAATTCCCGCGCTCCCGTGACCGCCTCCCCCTCTGTTGCTTCGGTGCTCTGTTCGTACTCAACTTCATAACGCTGTACTTCGCGGGATTCATCTGGTGTTTTCTTCAGTGCCTCTCGTCGAGTCGCATACCGCTTCCGGGACTTCCCATTTAGCCTACTGGTTACTTTAGGCGTTCCTGCTGACTCGTCTTCGTTTATAACAACTTGCTCTCGTCGCCGTCGTCGTTTCCCCACTGCGGCTAGCATCTTTACGGGCGCCCTCGACAGTGCGTCTGCTACTACATTAGTGCTGCCCGGGCGAAACTGCACATCAAATTCATATTCTTGGAGCGTAATTGCCCAGCGATGCAATTTTCCGGTCAGATTATTGCTCGTCATCAGCCATTTCAGGGCCGCGTGATCTGTCAGGATCGTGAAGGTCCTCCCATAGAGGTAAGGGCGGAACAACTTAATAGCCCAAACCACAGCAAGACACTCCAACTCGGTAATACTATACTTACTCTCCACCTCGTTGTTCACCTTACTAGCGAATGCGATGGGTTGCCAGTCCTGCCCATAATCCTGCATCAAACAGGCGCCCAGCCCGATGGCACTGGCGCCTGTTGCCAATCTAAAAGGCAGCGAGAAATTGGGATAGCGCAGTAAAGGTTTCTCCGTCAGCGCTGCCTTCACTGTCTCAAATGCTTTTTCCTGCGCTGTCGTCCATTCCCATTCCACGCTCTTTCGTAACAACTTCGTGATGGGTGCCATCATCGAACCGAAGCCTGCCACAAACCGTCGGTAGTAGCCCGCCAAATGAGCAAATCGTTTTGCTTCTACTGCGTCGCTGGGTCGGGGAAACTGTTGTACCGCCGTCACTTATACTCTAATCAACTGCAGCATCAATTTCCTATCCTAGGCCTTCTCTGCCCCAATTTGGACTTCGTCCTCGTTGTCCAAGGGTGTTTTCCCATCACCAAGGTCATCTAGCCAGTTCTGCACGCGTCGTGCATCTAAGCCTCCTTTCATCGTCATAATCGTCATATCCTCTTCCAGGGGAATCCAAGTGCCAAGTTATTTCTTGTTAGGGAGGCTCGCCGGCGCACTGTTAGTGTTAAGGGCTGGAACCCATGCTCGCCCATGTCGTGCCGTCGTTACCGTGACCGCTAGCATTATTGACCCGATTTTCTTCGTCGGCAAGAAAATACCTTGTTCTCCATCCGCAGCCGGAACGGCAACTTCAATTGGTGTCACCGCATTAGCTGCCAACTGACCCTTTCGTGTCATCCTAACTGCCGCTACTCGGGTACCGCCTGCTTCATCGTATGTCTTGAAGGGAATCACTACTGCTCGTTCCGCTTCGCGGTATCTCACCTCGCTTTTGTGGAAATCCATAACCGCCCCCTGACTTTCATGAAATCTACCCCCATAAGAAACTCGTCGGTGCACCCGTCTACTATGCATGCGTCAACTGTCACCTGCTCCCCGAACACGGTGCTCATCTGGAACCGCCATACTCCAATCACATCGAGCAGGAAACCGCCGATGTCTTCAACGTAGTCGACCGGGCTGCCGCAATCAACTCGGTCCCCATGCTGCATCCACTCCGTTCCCGCAATCGTATATCGCAACTGTCTAATTTCACTTCACGCCAACTACCCCCGACTTCCACATGGGCCGTAGGAAGACCGTCGTTAGCTTCCACATAGTCTGACAAACTTTCGTTAGGCTCGTCAATAACGGTGCTGCTTCGTCGCTCTCGTTGCACCAGGCTCACACACACCACGGCCCCATCACGGACTTCTCGGACCTTCGACCGCTGCTTCCGTTTCTCCTCCAACTGCTGCATTGCTGCCTCGACTTGCTGCCTTCGTTCTGCTTGTCGTGCTTCGTGCACTCGATGCTGTTCCTGCGCCGCTTCTTGCTACTTCTGTCGCCGCTTCGTTCGTGCCCTATGGACTCGTTCTCGCTTGGCTTGCTTCCG
Source organism: Phytophthora fragariaefolia (assembly GCA_030267785.1). Lineage (NCBI taxonomy): Eukaryota > Oomycota > Peronosporomycetes > Peronosporales > Peronosporaceae > Phytophthora > Phytophthora fragariaefolia. The sequence goes on along the minus strand of BSXT01002310.1, from coordinate 6,406 downwards.
GTTCTGACGTCTCGCCATTCTTGCTTCCGCGATTCTAGCCCCCGTGACGTCGTCCCTCTCGTTCTCGCCCTCGTGACCCGCAGTACCGTGAACTTCACTTAATGTCAGTGTCTCGTCGTTGTGGACGTGACACTCAGCCCGTTCCGTTGCTCGTTCCTCCTGGTCGGTTCGTACATACCGCTGACTCGTCGTGGCAGGACGCACTGTGGCCACATAAACGGCCGCGCGGTTTTCGTCTCGTTTCGCTGCGGTGTCCTGCATCTCACGTAGTAACTCATCTACTCTGCTGTTTCTCATCTGGGCCAGTTGGCCAATATGTTGGGGAAGGTGCGGCTCTTCCGGACGTTGAACCCCCTCTATTACGCCCGTTGCTCGTTTTCCGCCGGCTTCGGCATTAGTTCTCGTTTCTTCAAGTAGTCATCGTTTCGTGTCTTGGCTTCCGTGTCTGGGCACTCCCTCGCCATGTGCCCGTATTGTCGACATGCATAATATCTGATATCGTTAGGACACTCCGTTGCCCAGTGCGTGGATTCCCCGCATCGGAAACACCGCCGCTCTCTTGTTACTGGTTCCGCCAGCACCGGTCGAGCCCCATTAGCCGACTTCTCCTGCGTTGTCAACTGCTTCACAGCGACCTTACATTTCTTCTTTCTCTGGAGTTTCAACTCATTTTCGCTATCGCTGGATTCAGCAACTACCCGCCTTTCTCGCTTTGCAGGTGGTCTCGACCCCGCATGCTTTAATTCGTGGGCATCTCGAGTGGCCATCCGCTTCCTTCCCACTTGCATTGGTTCATACCAATACTTCCCATTCCATCGATGGCCAGGTGGTTTATCCCACTTACCCGAGAACTTGTTATAGATCCCCTGAGGGTTAGTAAACATGGCCACATGTTCCACCTCGCTTCGCGTCGCAACACCCCCGTCCGTCCGATTCGTGGGTATCGCACTGCTGATCCCTGGAATAATCGTCGTGGGGCCCATCGTCCCTTCCATTGGTACTACGTGACGACTCGGTGCTGTCGCCCACGGTTGTCCGATATTACTCATTCCCTGTGCTACATTCTCCATCGGATCGTCAATCTTCGTCGCTTTGCGTACAGCGTCCTCCAGTGTGCGGGGTTTGGGATGCTGCCTAACTAATTTGCGTGTTGTCTTGTCCAGACACCGGTAAAATTGGACCAACAGAATACGATCCCGAACGCGATTCCACCCCACAACATCTCGTAACCCTGCCGCAAAGTATGTGTACGTTTCGCCAGGCATCATCAGTCTCATGCTCACTCGCCACTCGGCTGTTGACTTGTCGAGTTTTCCCCATACCGCCGCAGCAACGCCTTCTTTAGTTTCTTCCATGTCTTGTCGCGTTCTGGCATGCCCCTGTTGATGTCAACCCACCAACTAGCCGCGTTCTCCAGCAGTTTATTGCCCAAAATGAAATATAATTCGTGATCGGACCACTTGCCGTGCCCGGACAACTCGGCTCCCTTCAGTGCCAAATCCACGCGGTCAATCCATGTTGATACCGGCATGTCAGGAGACGGCGTGAACGTGGGTAAATCCAGGTCCTTTACATTCTTGCGTCGTGGGCGGCCATCACGACGTCGCCTCCGTGAGTCGCACCGTACATCATCTTGTTCATCACTCTCGCTGCTTTCGTCAGACTCATCCGAACGGCTCGCCTCGGACTCCCCAGAGCTGCTTTCCTCGGATCTACTGCTACTGCTACTGCTGCCGCCAGGCGACGGGGACCTCCGTCGTCGTCGTTGTTCCCTGGACCGCCTTACATCCTCGGTTCTCGTCGTTAGGTCGAGTCGCCTCCCTCGTCTTTCTTCATCGTTCCCTTGCGTTGTCGCTCGGGTGTGCGTTGGTGGTTGCAGGTTCCCCACCATCGTCGTCAACTGCTGTAATGCCACAGCCATCGTTGCCATGGTAGCTGTCATGTGGTTCGGAGTGTCGCCGTTGGCGGGCGGATTCTCCTCGCATTCACTTTCCGTATTGTCGCCTTCGCTATGGTGCACCTCATCGACGTCGTTATTCCCAGCATTATCATCGGATCCATCATCTCCAATGGCCGGTACTCGCGCGGCCGGTGAAACATCAAATGGTGCAGCCACAGTGTCGGTTTCAACGCTTCGGTACAATGCTGGATCTTCGTGCCCCCCATGGCCTCGCTCGTCACCTTCCTCGTCGTTCTCATTCGTACTAGGTTGATCAATATCATCGTTGTTTTCAGAAGCGGCCTCTAGCCTTGAGCTCTTTCTCGTAGGTCGCGTCGACGTCTGCAGTTTTGCCATCGTTTGCGTAAAGGTTGACTTCTCGTGTATTCGTCTTCGTTGCTCGTTGCGGAACTTACGAGATAGCCCATGTATGACCACCACGCAACAGGTCTCGTGTCGCCTGCCTGCCGGCGGGTACGTACGCTCTAGTGCTACGTACGGTTGGATACCCAGTAATTCGTCCCGCGTACTACGGATAACTCAACAACCTGTGGGCCACCGCAAAGTAGTCGGGCAGTACTGCCCTATCTATTTTCTCAACCTCTACTCGTACCAGTCTCAGCCTCCGTCAGCCTCGACTCGTCTGCTCTTCAGTACTCTCTCAGTCTCTCAGTTCCTCAGTACTCTCTCAGTCCGTCAGTTCCTCAGTACTCACTCAGTCTCTCGGCCACGACTCTCCCCACAGCCGCCGCCGCAGGAGGCCCCCCCCCAACTTCTGGGTGCGTCCCTCTTACGTGCTCCAGACACTCGACTCGTGCCCGAGCCCGCGAATTCTTAACTGAGACCCACTGCTGCGGTCCGTTGCTCTCTGCCTGCTGGCTTCGTCCCTCCGCTTGCGTGTGGCTCCTCATCAAAGATCTCGGCTTCGCATGCCCTCAGCGTACTACTCTTCGACACACGGCGACACGGTACTTCAACGTGGGCCTCCAGCGGTCGATCCCCTTCGCCTGCCTCTGTGCTTTGACTAACACTACTGAGACGCCCTCGTTATTGCTCATCCGGTGTTCTCTCGATTCCTCACTGCCCACCTCTAAATACGCGTGATACCGTTCTGATCCGCCACACTTTTTTTAGCGAATCAAAAAGCATTGATCTGATAAGTGTACCGGCTTTGTAAATCGTTGTCTGTACATCCGTGTGCTCACGTAGCATGAAAGTGCAAGGTGTACACGTCGAATCTATCATAGCTACAATTATGAAGATCGATAGGGTTACATTAAGACAATCTGATGTATTGATACAAAACTCTATGTGAACCAACTTCACTTTTGGTATGAATAAGAAAACATAAATAATATTCAAACTATTAATAGCGAAACACAAAAGCCCACCGGAGCGAAGCGGAGGTGGGTCTGCCCTGTAGTGAGCGACCTGGCACAGCGAGCGGAACGGTTTAGGACCCAACATAAACCCACCGCCGCGTAGCGGCTGCGCTCGGTTAGTGTATAATACATGTATTATGACACAACGTTACATGTTGTACAGTCGATTCTCAATAAGCGCACAGCTACCTTCGAATACCCTGTCGTATTCAATGCACTGATTTTGGTTAATAACTTGACTTGGGGAAACATCACCACCGCAGACCTTCCTCGTGGAAGATAAGCATTTGTAAGGAGATGGCAGTGAATGTAGGCGGTTCAACCTAGCTGCCACCCGCTGTACATTGGTTCAGATGCTGAGTCTTACCTTTTAAAAAGGCTTGCAGCCTCTCGACCAAGGCATCGTGCGGTCTGTCAAGAGGAAGTATGCACGATCAATCTTATGGATAGCCTTCATCGCCATACTGACGGGCGCGAGCAGGTGAAGATTGACATCTACGTGTCTGTTAAATGGAGGAGGAAGTCCTTCATACATATATAACATATATATTAACCCTTTCGTGAACGCGAGGTAGTCACTCAAATTTACTTGATTTCACTATACTATACAAGTAAAGGCATTTCGCCACGAAAGGAAGCATTTTGCCCTCTTTCATATACCACGGTACTTGTGGTGAAGCTGCTCTCTGAGGATAATCGAATGAAGATGGGATTTAGGAGGGCGAGGTGGCGACATTTTTGTGAAACGAGGCATTTTGCCCCCTTTGGCAAGTTACAGAACTACCTCGTCACAATGAGTGGCATTTTTTTGATTGGTCGAAAACGAGCCTTCCGGTGTTTCATTCCCGACCGCAGCACTTGATTGGCTGTGCCACCGGCTCTGGTGATGACGTAAGGCTGCGGACCCTGGACCAGATCCCGTAAGATATCGCGTCCCACCATGAAATTTATCGGCATCAGTCATCGGCACGTGGAGCGAAGAATCCTGACGCTACCTAGCCTGTGTTTTGTGGGAGTGTGGAGTGCCTAAGCTTTACCGTGCGTGCTGTTAGTTCGACGTCTTGTGGAGATTGATTTGCAGTCAAAGGAATGCATGTACCTTGTTTCACTATGTAAAATCATCATTAGATCTCAGTATTCATTTATCGACCATTCTTCATTTGGCATCATAAAGGGCGACGGAAGAGAGCGACTGAGCGAGACGATGCCTAATGGTGTCAACGACGTCGACGGGGCCGACTGGAGGCCGCACGGCGCTGCGTCTGACGGCGGCGACGGAGCGAACGGGACCGACCGCAGGCCTGCTGCTGGTGATGACGACTGCTGCACAGACGGGAGGCTGCAGGGCACGGCATCTGACGGCGGCGACGGAGCGAACGGGGCTGACTGGAGGCAACACGACGCTGCTGCTGGTGGTGGCGGCGGCAGCCCGGACTGGAGACCGCAGCGCCCTGCGGCCGATGACCGTGATGGCTCGGACGGGATCGCGGTGGAAAATAACACGTCTGCTGGTGGTGGTGGAGGCAAGAATATCGTATCCGTGGTGCTGGCAAGTGTAGTGTCTGGAGACGACGACAACGGCACCGACAGAAGTCTGACTGTCGCAGCGTACAGAGGCAGTGGTGACAGCGTTCAGAATGGATACGTTGCACTTCTGTGCAGTACGGCTTCTACTGGTGGTGTCGGTGGAGAGGGGTCTGAGCTACCTGCTGCAGGCGATGACGCTGATTCTGCTTATTCCTCCGCCCCAAAGCGAAAGCGGGGCAGACCTAAAGGATCGAAGGACAAGCCGAAGGCACCAGATACCGCTGGGCCTAAACGTAAGCGCGGGCGTCCAGCTGGATGCAAGGCATCACCGAAACGCAGTCTAACACAAGCAATGGGTCGCGCCCAAGCTGACACACCCACCGACACGCAAACGACTGAGAGAAGTCCACGACGGGAAGCGACCGCAGCCGCAAGTACTCCATCAAATGAAAGTGATGCTGATGTCCCCATGCAACCTGGTTCCGTAGTCCCCAGTGCAGCACCGGATGGAAGGCCACCTCGGACCAGCCCAGCTCGACCACCCCTGATTCCGGCCCTATATGTCGACACCCTCGTTGCTTTCTCACCGGAGAAAGAAGGCTGGACAAAACGGCAGAAGACCAAGGACAAGTACGTGGGTGTGGGGAGTTCGTATCTTGTCGGTCGTGTGTGTCGGATCGTCAAGGGCGCGTTATTTCACGTGCAATGGCTAGACTCTCAGTACCAGAACAAGGATGAACATTTGAACCTCAGTATGATTCAGCGTGGGAACGCCAACTACCGCTCTTTGCATGGAAGGTCATCTCGCGTGGGTTGGAGCCACCTTTGCTCAGCCGACGAAGGAGACTGCACTCAAATTGAGGGTGACATTGACGACGTGGAGGAGTGCATGAAGATGTTTGACCCCCCCCATGGAACTGCTAACTTCGCTGTCGGAAGTTGAAGCCATAAGAAACATGCGTTTCGAGCCTGGCGCGCAGAGTGAGGAACCAGGGGACTTATATCGGCACACGGACGGCACTACCACAACTCGACTTCTTCCTCAGTTCAAGCATCTATTCGAGCACTCCGCTTCGGCAAGTTTCTTCGCCTATATACCTCTGTCATTCTGGCAGCAAGTTGTTGGGGAAACAAACAGCTACGCCCTGGTGCATGGAATCGCACTCGCAAAACCTTTTACGCTGGACGAGGTTATGGCATTTCTCGGTGTATTGTTCTACATGGAGCTAGTGGATAAGGGGGAGTGTAGTGGGCTTACTTAGCCCACTACTTTAGCTTACACGTGTGCGCGACGTGTAGGAGGAAGCGTAGGTTTAATTATATTAGATTAAGTATACTTAACCCTGTAAGTATAGTTAACCTAAATAAAGAAGTATTAATAACCCTTTTTGGTAGAAATGAGAACTGAATTTGAATGTTAACTTTGGCCTTTCCTCCTAAAACTGATATCTATAAAGAGAGGATCTGCCATCGAGTGGTTGGCAGAATCTCTATCCTAATGCATGCTTCTTATTGGCAGATATCTGTTGCTTTCTGCCAATAGTAGTGCTTCCTACTA
>BSXT01002309.1:0-11198 GCA_030267785.1 Phytophthora fragariaefolia | reverse complement strand
CTTACGCACAACACGAGTCACCTAGTCTTGGTGACTCGGCGCCGACGCCTGCTCGAGCGCGCCGACGCGCGTTCGCAAGACATTCAGTTTCGACCCAAGGTCGGCCTGCACGTTCGAAGCAGTCTGTGCGACCTGCGCGAGCTGGGCTTTCAACAAGGCCAGCTCCTGCTTCAACGCAGCGAACTCAGCGAACTGGAGGCGTTCAACAGCTTCCGGACGATCAACGGAGTCTGGCGGACCAGACCCGCGGCGTCTTCCCGCCACTTCCGCCCCCACTGGGGGACACTCGGGGGGCAACTCGCTGGATCGTCCAGCGAATTGTTGATTGTCAGATCCGGACCCAAGGTCCTGATCATTTTCGTATTCGTTGGAAAGGATTTCCTCCGATCCAAGATACGTGGGAGCCGCGGAACGTCCTGATGCGGGACGTTCCGGAAATGGTGACGGAGTACGATGCCCGCCGCCACCAAAGCGAAGGGCGTAAAACCTGAGCGAGAACTGTAGTCGCCTACAGCTCTCGACAGAGTGCTACGCCCACCGGCAACACTCGAAGACATCTGCGCAATCAAGTTTGTGCGCAGAGCCTTCAGCTCCTCGGGCACACGGACACCCGTGTACCCGATAATATCCCGTTCGGACACGCGCACTGCCCCGACGTGGCAGTGCTCGCACGCGATGCCCATCGGCACCGCGCACGGAATACCCGCTTCGACTGCACCCCAGTGCAGTCGGTCAATCTTTGGGCGCTTGGAGAAGCGCTCGTAGCGTTCGCGCGCTAAGCGAACGCGTTCACGGTAACCAGCTGGGTCCTTGTTGAAGTTATCAACAAAAGCACCGCAGCTTTGACAGAGTGCCTGCCATTCGGGCACTCTGGTTCTACGGGAAGTCTTCTTATTCCCGTACCATCGGAGCTCATGATATAGTCCGATGTAGTAATCGCGCCTTTGATCCGTCGCCGGATCAAAGTCGAGCTCCTTGGTGACATCATCGTCTATGATGCCACTGCACGAGTACAGTGCGTACTGACTTGGCGGAGCAGTACTGCCGAAGCGAGATTGCATCTCGCTTGGAGTCGGCATCCACGGGTCGCGCACCGCACCAGTGCGCGATACAAAATTATTGGACGAAGTGGAGTCGCCCCCACTTCGCGGGCTGGACAACGGTCCAGCATCAGCGAGCGGTCTATCGCTGCCGCTGCGCGAACGCTTCGAGCTCGAAGCGTCCGAGGCGTCCTCACGAGGACGACGGGATCCCACACTCGGATCCACACGTGTTGAAGACGAGGTTCCCTCGTCTTCTTCTTCTTCATCCTCCATGTCGGCATCGCTGCCGACATCGAACAGAGCCTCGAGCTCATCGCGGGCAAACACAGTGTTGCCACACGCCTTCTTGTAGTCCCCAGGCGACATCGTTCGCTTGGGAGAGCTTGGCGTCGTCACAGTTGAAGTGACGACGGACGTTGAAGCCAGAGAGCTTCCAGTCGTCGCTGAGGAAGCGACGATGGTATTCACTGCTGCAGATGCAGCAGGTGTGCTGGCGGCCTGCGTCGTTGGCGCGCTCATTCGGAATAAGCACGAGTTTCCCCTCCGAAGAAGTCTTTGGATTGATGTGCCGAGACCGGCGCATCAAGTCGTAACGGGGGGATGGTGTAGCGGGGATACATATTCGGTCAACCCCCACATTAGTGCAACATGCACTAATGGATACATTGTGGTGGGCCACATGCAGTGTGGCCACCATTCATAGTAGGAAGCACTACTACTGGCAGAAAGCAACAGATATCTGCCAATAAGAAACATGCATTAGGATAGAGATTCTGCCAACCACTCGTTGGCAGATCCCCTCTTTATAGATATCAGTTTTAGGAGGCAAAGCCGAAGTTAACATTTCAAATTCAGTTCTCATTTTCTACCAAAAGCTTATTAATAAGTCTTTATTTAGATTAACTATACTCAAACGCGTACATAGTGAAATCAAGTGTCTGGTGTCTATAACATGTTGTATCGTACAACATGTACAAGATCTCACGTATGTACGAAAAACGGCTTGGGCGTTGGGGGGTTAACTTAGATTAAGTATACTTAGCTCCGTAAGTATAGTTTATCCAATCTAAATAAAGACTTATTAATAACCTTTTGGTAGAAAATGAGAACTGAATTTGAATGTTAACTTTGGCCTTGCCTCCTAAAACTGATATCTATAAAGAGAGGATCTGCCAACGACTGGTTGGCAGAATCTCTGTCCTAATGCATACTCCTAATTGGCAGATATCTTTTGCTTTCTGCCAATAGTAGTGCTTCCTACTATGAATGGTGGCCACACTGCATGTGACCCACCCGAATGTATCCATTAGTGCATGTTGCACTAATGTGGAGGTTGACCGAATGTGTAACCCCGCCACACTTGCGCACTATATCCTGCAGGTGACTGTACAACTGATCTACCGACCACTTACCGTCAATGTCCAGACACATCTTGCAGTTCAGCATCGCCTTTCGAGCGTATGGTATTCCGTTCTCATCGCGCTGAGCATTTACCTCGCGCAAATCCTCTGCAGCGTGCTGTAAAAAGAAGCGTTCCGGGGCTCTGCAACTTTCCGTACCAGGATCCGTATCGCTGAACTGTGTTCTGCCAGCTCCCGTCCTTAATCAGCTCGATCTTCTTTTCATTCCACTTGCGACGCCATACATCCTAGATCTTGGCAATAATGAATGAGTGCGCCGGCTGGCATAGATCCGTGGTGTTGGGTGGAAAGAACATCAAGTCCGCATTCAGAGGGTGGCGCTCTTCCAGGCACTCATCAGTATCCAAGTGTCCAGCACAGTTGTCTAAATAGATCACCTTGGAGCGGCCACACTGGTCTGCCCGAATTGCCCGCATCTCTTTTAAATACCCTCGGAAGAGCCGCGGGGTCATTCACCCATTCTTGCTGGATCGATAGCAGACGCCTGGCGTGTCGTCTGGCACGCCACGGATCGGATAGTTTCCACCAGCATTCGATAATATCATCATTCGGGGGTAGATTTGTGCGCTCGGGCCACCGGAGAGCCTCACCACCATGGTTATCCCCTCGGCGCCAGACACAACGTCCGCATACTTGATCTGCCGCTCCCTTGAAACCCGAGCGTTTTTCCATCGTCGAAATCGATCACAAAGTGCGTCTCGTCGGTTTTTTTATCTCGCTCTTGCACGGAGTTCCATCAGCAAAGCCGCGCTGAAGATGACCAAGATGATAGGCCACCTCTTTCTGGATATGTGTTTGCTTGGCGATGCTGACCTGCTTCTTTCCCGACTAAGCTCTCAGCACAATTCGATGAGACTCCATGAAGCTCTGGATCCACCGATGCGTGATCTAGTCTATCAGAAAAGCACCATTCGCATCTGTACTTCTGTCATCGTAGACACCGTCGCGTTCGCGAAAGATCTGCAGCACCACCTGCCGCAGCAGCGGCTGATCGAACTTGAACCCAAGCATGTGCAGCCAATCAAACTCGGCGCGCAAAAGAGGGTAGAGCCACGACACCCAAGGGCTACGCGAGCGGCCTCTCCCAGTGATGACCTTGGGGCTGACTCGTGTGCGGCTGCTCTCCCTTAGAGCTGAAATAGTTGTTGTCCCGCGTGCTGCGCCAGCAATACGTTCTCTCTTCCGACACAAGTCGATCCATTTCGCCCAAATTGGCTTTGCGAGTCGCCGAGTTGAATACAGTTCGGAAAGCCTTAACCGCCTTCGCAAACATCCCCTTTGTTCCACGCTCCTCCTCGTAGCTCTCCATCCACGACACCACCTTACGTCGATGCGCAATACTGGAGACCACTTGAGTCTGGCGACGACTCTCGCTTGGTGGCGTCGTTGAAGATTCTTCAGGTGGTGGAAAACTTATATTCCGATGGCGACTCTCTTGCTGGCGCTTCCACCCCCGACGTCACCTTGGGCGCTTGATCCGGTGTGTCAGGTTGGCTCCAGAACCTGGTTTCGCACGAGGGGCAAAGGATCGGCTGCGTAGTCTTCGCGTCCCACGGGTCGACCACAGAATGGGTGCATGTGACGTGAGGACACGGGGCATGAGTGAACACCACCAACGGTGGCTCCGCAGCCTCCACAAGGAGTCATGCTCGTGCTCGTTGCTGCTCAGTGGCTGGTGCGGTGGATGATAGAATAATCGGAAATGAGCTAGGAGAAATTAAATGCAGTTCAAAAGGACATAACGCATTGCAGCACGGATCAACCGGCTGCCCTATGCTCATCCTTCTCCCCTAATCACACTGCAGTCCCCTTACATTTCGCAAGCTAGTCTACGTGCCCACCTACTCACGGCGGAGGTACCATCAGATTGCGAAAGCGACAGTTGGGTGGGATATAGGTGCTTGCATTGGTGGGCACTTCGAGAACCACTTGTCATCTGCCCAAATTTGGCCTCTGTGGGCGATTATGGTTAGACTATTTTCGAACATGAAGTGGTCGGACTATTTTGGAACTCAGACTAATTTTGAACTTAGACTAATTACCGTAAGTAGTGTAGTATTCAATTGTCTTCACATACCGGTATGTCGCGTGGGTGGTATCAGCTCCTCTGGTCTCCTGAGCTTAAATACCGAGGCTTGGTATGGGGTTATGTGCAGCAGTGCAGTACACCGTGCCCAAGAGTTTCCTCTGCCCAGAGAAAAGCAGACTGAGCGCGTGTGCCCTTTGGCGGATCACAGGTTCCCGCCAAATATAATAACATCGAGGTGGTGATTTCGTTTGTGTGATTTGGAGTTCGGGAAATAACATGTTATTTCCCGGGGGGGAAATGTACTTCACGAGGGAATCACATACGATTTCACGCGACGTTTTGGCATTTCTGAGACCCCCTGTTACACCATTTCAAGATCAAATTGAGAATTTTCAAGATCAAAACAAGAATTGCTAAGATCAAAAGAGAAAACCTATAATCAGTTATATTTCAAGTACAACTAATTACCTACAAAACGTAATCACCATCCAACTGGCATGTCATGCTTGTCCAGAGCGCGAGCATGAAAGCTGAGAGTATGCGCTGCCTCCGAGTCACAAAGCTCCGGAGTGACCTGTGGAGCTTTGTGAACTCGCTCGGTGAGTTCATCTCACTCGGCGCAGCATGTATTTTCGTGCACATGTAGCATATCGCATCCAATGCGTTGCGAACAGTCTGAGGCGTCACTTCGATGCCAAACTTAAGCCGTAGCTCGCCCACAAGATCAAACAAGGTCAGCAGGCAGTTGTCCTCCAGTAGCTTCACCATGTGATCGACGTGCTCAGGCATTGTTTTGACCCGCTGGGCTCCACCACGCTGTGCCTCCACTGGTCGCCAAACGCCTGTACTTCGTGCTTGATTAACCCAACGCCATGCGGGCTTGGGGGGCAGTGCTTGGAAAATACCATATAATATTTAATTGCCCTGCAGCAAAAGCACGTAATAGATAACACAATAAATCCAGAAGCAATAATTAATCATTGTCAAATACAAAATGTATTGCCAGATCTAAAAATAACTTGCTCTAGCCGGCACGGTAGCTTTTTTTCTTCATTTTTTATGGTACATTTCGGTCATTTAGTGAGTGGCAGCTTTACATTTGCTGGTAGACCGCGTTTACTATCTCCATCTCCAGCACCTGCAGTTTGGCCACAAGGCCCATAATGACTTAATGGGCAACAGCGATGCTCGCTGTGGCGTCAGTATCCGTTTTGCCTGCAAGAAGAGGCGTTCAACGAGGTTACTGTCGTGTAGGATCACAACGAAAGTCCCCGTTCCATATAGGAACGAGCCCTACCAACAACACTCTCCCTTCCCCGAAAGGTCGGTTGAGGTTTGTTGGGATAAAATCTGAAGACCAGATCCGAACCCTTACACCGGGCTGGACGATGCCTCTGTGCACTGTCGGTTAGGTAGGTGTACCCTCAAATGTGCACCTCGAACCACGAGCGAGGGTTCGGATGCACTTAGGTTCGCGTTTTCACGCTATCCCTCTGTGGTCCCTCAGTTAGGAAGGGTACCGGGTCAGTCAAGACGTTGTACAGGGGAGCCGAAGGAACCCCTCGGCGAAAGTCCTGGTACGCTGGGGGGCTCTGCCGCGCACCTAGTAAACACACTCAGAGGCTTCTCTCTGCCTCAACACTCGGCCACTTCTCTCTCTTGGCCTTACCAGGATGAACTCTCAGTCAATGTACCTTGAGTTCACCGGCAGCCATTGACCCGCCGAGGCCGAGTGTATCCAGGCCCCACAGCTAGCTAGCTAGGCTTACCGTAGACGGACTTGACCCTTTTGCCTTGGGGGGAAATTCTGCTCTGATTTAATAATTAGGGGTTCTATAACCCCATATGTATCTAATCCGAGATCCCTATACAAATATCACGTGTGAACAGAGGCTAATCACGCGACCGACGACTCGGGCTAAGTACTAATAGTGTGCCCGCCACCAATCCGAGTTTTTAAAACACTCCTCGCAATACTGACTACTCAGAGTACTCAGTCGGCTTTGTATTAGGACCGACTGAGCCCTCTGAGTACCTGTCACTCAAACGCGGTGAATGTCAATCTTGTCCGCCCAGGCCAATCAGGAGATCCGACGGCATTTCACCCGAAGGTTCAACACCGTTAGACCTCGGCGCGGAGCTTTCCGTGCCCGGTCGAATTTCAACACCTCATTACGCTTTGGCATGAGCTTAGTAAGAAGCTCCGAGTAAACCGATGCTGACGGGGATGCCACGGCCGCCTTCTTGGCTCGCATAATTGCCGTAGCAAAATCTTCTCCCAGCTGGTTCTTCTCGCTGATATCGTCCCGAACCTTGCGTTTGGAGCCCCTTACCGATGCCGCTTTTTCAAGGCTGTGCGCTCGCCAGTGGACAAGCGCATGTCTCCATTAATGATCTAGCATCAAGATGTAAACAACTTCAGGAAGTTGTAAAGTGAACAACATACTCAATCTTAAGTCTTGAGTGTTTGTCGCAACGATATACGCCGCCAAATCGACCGTTTGAACGCCAAGTAGTTGTCGGCAGCAATATATTTAGAGAGTGGTTGGAGTACCCATCTGGGTAACCCAACCACGGACGAGTGGCAGCCGGACGGATTGGGCGTATATACTTAGGATGTATACACCATCCTTCCTGCAGACCGTTCATTTTAAATTCGCCGCCCCCTCCCTCGCCATACAGGTTGGCAACAACGGAGCTTCGAGCGCACGCGGCGCAGAAGCGCCGTAAGCACAGCCCCACCAGTGAAGGCAGCGAGGTTCAGAATGTTAGCGATGATAGCTGGTCCGAGGAGTCCAACTGCAGGACGGGTCGATCGGACGCGTCCATCCAGTTCGAGACGTTCAGCACCGTCAGCGACACTAGAAGCTCCGTAACACATGCTGGTGGCTCTGGGAGCTCCTCGTCGCATGCATCCGGTCATCAGGCCTCACTCGTTCGTGCTGTTGCCCCTACCTTGGAGCAGTTCGACTCGTGGGAATCCTTCCACGGGTACTTGGTCAAGTATATGGCTCAAAGCTACCAGGTACGATTTCATTTAATAACCCCGCGACCTACTCTCGGCACCTCACTATTGTCTATTACGTAGAACTATCGCGTCCGGACAAACAACGAGGTAGAAGAACGGAACAAAAAACCGTGAGTACAAGCTCGAGCGCCACTCAAATACCTGCCCAGTGGAAATATTACAACAAGACATTGGTATGTACACATGCCGGCGATTTCAAGTCACGAAGCAAGGGAAAGCGTCCTCGCCAGGAGACACGCTGGATCAAGTGTAAAGCTAAGGTAACTTTGTAATTGGGCGCAGATGGGTTCATGTCGGCACAATGCGTTATACCAACTAATCGTATGTATTAACTTACTACGTTGCTGACAGATCAACGCTTGTGTCCCATTAGTCCACGGTGGCGTTGAAGATCTGATCTTTGCCGTGTTTGTTACTGGTACAACGCTTGAACACAATCACGCACTCGGCAGAGTAAATTACGAGCAATACGCTTTCGTTAGGACTTCATTAAATCCGCAGGTAACTGAAGCAGTCAATCACGATGGCTCAGGAAGATTCGGAACTGTTTAATAGATCGCTCAGTTTGGAGATGGTCGCGGGAATTATGACAGAAGACGCGACTTTCATCTCGGCAGCCCGGCCCTGACTAAGTTCAAGATGTTTGTCTTTGAAAAGAAGGAGAAACCCCCCGTTGCACGAGAATTGATAAAACTACCAGTTAATAAGCCGGTCCGACACGCCGAGGAAATAGTACGAATATTTCCCAAAGATATTTTACGAAAGTGCTACCAGAAAGTGACCGCGCTCCAGAAGACACGACGTGGTATGGCTGACCGAGATGTCACCGTGGAAATTTGTAGTATAGGTGTGTTCAGCACAGAGATGCTTCGCATCATGAATAGCTACCACCGCGCGACCACCGCGGCAAAGCAGGTGGAGAAGGCTGTTCGATGGATCTCTTCGATAGACTTTACGTTGCCCATGAATCCGCTGTTCAAAGCACAAAAAATCCTGCATTGATTGACAAGCTACATCATTTCAAGCTTTTGACAAGCGAGGTAAGTACTATAACAAATTTATTTACTGTATCAGGACTAATATAATTTTGATGGGATGGTATGTGATGGTACTACAGACAGAAGTTCTCGACATCGCTGCAAAGGGAAGTCTCAGTGACATTACAATGAGCACCTTGTCGACCAAGTTGTTCGGCTCATATCCGACGGTGGACGTGGCGAGCCCAAACTTGGCCAATGTTGCCGTGAATGGATCTGTTTTCATGGATCGAGATGTTCTGTTTGGACTTTTCATCGGAGTATCAATCGAGATGGTTCTAATACCTATCAACTGCAATGGCAATCACTAGGGGTGCATTCTAATTAACCTGACCACTCAAGAAGTTCGCTACTACGACCCCATGACTTCATCATATCAAGTGGGACTGTGATCGGTAGCGCAAAATTTGATACATCTGATCCCGACAAACACGAAGAATCGTTTTCGCGTTCAACAGCACACCACAGATCTCGGGGTTCAGATCGACAGCTACAATTGCGGCATATACGTACTGCTTGCATTCGAGGCTTTCGTCGTGGGGACTTCACCTGGTGTCGTGAGCAAGGATATGCTGCAGAATATTAGATACAGATACTTTATTAATAACATGTGCATGTAACTCGGAACCTCAACGTATTGTGTGCGACTTTGGGGGTTTTCTTGGCTTTGTGGTGAAAACTAATGTGTCCTTGATTGGGCATGAGCCCTAAGGTCTTTGATGAACCGCATTGGCTGACCACTTATTTATTTAGTTTGAAACGGGTAGACGCGAAACTTGGTGGAGCTTGATCACTGATCTGACATTGAGAGCCAGTTGATCTGTGGTCAAGAGCCAGGGACTACTCGCGCGTATGCGGATATACGTGAAAAGGCTGTACACTTGTATACTTCATATGGGCGCAGGTGGTGCCGGATGGTTGCAGGAACCGTGAGATGGTGGATGGTGGTCACATATGGGCTCCCGATGTCTCGTCTCATGTTCCCAGATGGGCTCTCCAACACGTGCCATATATTTATTCAAATAGCAATAACACTCCAACTTCATATTAATCCGTAGTTAATAATTCAATACAGTAAATACCACTACTATTTGTATTTAATAATTGTTTTCCGAGCACTGTTGTAGGCTACTCCAATATGGTCCGCAGCCAGCGTCCAGTCGCCCCTGTCCTTTGCGACGCCTAAAATCCGATCCCGTTGCTCGTCAGTATAGCGCTTGTACCTCATTGCAGATTGCAGAGTGGCTAGGTCGTAGAGTGGCGAGGCTCCATGGTATTGCAATGCATTCGTGCTTCTAGTGTTCTAGAATACCTTCAATATATTATACATGACCTGATATTAAGATTTCACAGGTTTTTTTGTTTTGATCTTAGCAATTCTTGTTTTGATCTTGAAAATTCTCAATTTGATATTGAATGGTGTATAATCGCATTCAAAACTTCTATACGCAAAGTTGCAAAGCTTGCACTGGTTTCTTATGTCGACTGATTCAGGCTGTTTTCCAGAGCTGTAATTCGAAGTTCATGGTCTTGTTCCACAGTCGTATCTTGTGACCCCCCCCGGTATGCTGTTCTCCGCCGATCTGATCCCGAGTCCGAAGAGTCTCGATCTCCAGCCAGCAAGTTTGGAAGTGGTTCGGCTTGAACACCTACAAAAACAGAAAAACCCGCACTGGTTCTGTACATGTAATTGTGTGTAAGAATTAGCTCGATCCTGTGATATGGACAAGAATGTTGCCTACACCAACTCGTGCAACAATCAACAAGTGCACAATTTAAAAGAAAGGAGAAATTACAATTTCTTCGTCTTCTTCTACAGGACCGCACTGAAGGCCGAAGAATCAAGTGCACCGACGCCGGAGAAGGCGATGGTATTATTAGGGCGTCTTTGTTTCAGTTTTCAGTCTGGTTAAGTTAAATGGAGTCTTAATTCGACGAGCTTCTGATTGGCTCAAGCTGCTTCACCATACGGTTACGACTTAACTACCTCGGCGAGGTAGTTAAGTCGGAAAATAGTCTGGTTAATCCGGATCGCTACATCCATGAGCACGAAGGCCGCCGCACTGAGTGTGTGCACTGCCGCTGCTGTAGCAGCTCTTGCTGCGGTATTAGTGACTGGCAGAGCACCGAAGACAAATATTCTCACTGCGACGAGGTTGCACTTTGAGAGGCTGCTAGCAAAGGACGAGGGGAATGAGTGGTTCCCGCGCGACTTGCGATGCAGCAAGAGGACATTTGTGGCGCTCGTCAGCGTTTTGAATTCCAGAAACTTCGAGTTTAAAAATTTCACAGCGAGGGAGCACAGTTTTTCTAAAAAGGTGGCCGGAGTGCTCAAGTTTTTAGCGTCCTCGGCAAGCTATCGTACTATTGGAGACGCAATGGGAATGAACGAGTCTGGCCTTTTTGAGGCTGTTGACGACCTATCAGAGTTTCTAGCAGATCTTTTGAGTGAGGTTGTAAGATTTCCTGATTCCATGGCAGAGTGGAGACGAATTGAGCAACATTTCAGGTGTAAGAGAGGATTTCCTGGTGTGGTTGGCGCTGTTGACGGGTCTCTCATCGCTATTCAGATACCCGCCGACTATAACGGATTTTACTTTAGGAAGAACTACCCGGCAATTAATGTACAAGGGATTGTTG
>BSXT01002306.1:0-12083 GCA_030267785.1 Phytophthora fragariaefolia | reverse complement strand
CTCTATGTGGCGCTGTCACGTGTCACTTCAAGGTCCAAGTTCAAGGCGTTGATCGAGTATCCGGAGCTAGAAGAGGACGACGGCACATATACTAGGATGGTGTGGCGATATTCCGGAGGATATGCGTACATAGAACCGATTACAGTGCGATAGAAAGGCCATAGTATACAGTAGTGCTCGCGATTGGAATTGGAATTGCATATGCACGGAACAAGACTGCTGTACCGCATAGTATACCATAGCCAAGGCTGGGTCGTCGCCCGACATAGGATAACAACACGATAGGTAAGCAGATCGGAGTACATAGTACAGCACGATATACATAATATTGCATAGTACGTACCTACGTCGGACTTATGGGAACGTATTGAACGACTATGGACTCGAGCTCATAGTATGCCATATTATGAATTCGGCGAGGAAATGTGACCATCATCGAATAGTACGCCACGATGATAACTGTCCATACGACGCGACGGGTTGGGGTAGAATAGCTACGCAACTGCACGACGGGGTCAATAGTATAGGGTGGTATATATACGCAAGCGATGAACCCGTCGATAGCAACACAAGTGAACGAGATCTAATATATAGAAACGACAGTGGGACACATGGACTGTCACCACCACAACCCTACGTACACTCTGAATAATAGGGTTGTCTGGCACGACGAGAGTGAAACAAGTATGGGTGTGCTCACAGTTGGACGGACGATATTAGAGAATCGACTGGGGTCGCGTGGAATGATACGACGACGGAAACATACGATGATTCATAATATTAGATGAGTGAGGCATGGGAACATGCCCTCTCGGCTATGGCACTCATAGCTTTCGCGGTTGTACGAGGATACATTTTGGTGCCAATGTTTGCGACGCAAACTGGAACGCATACTCTAAACACGATAGGCACGAAGATTTAAAATGTCTGCTACCCGACAATAAACGACAGACGGAAGACTTAATAGCGACTAGATTAGCGTATCCCACAGGATATTTGCGATACATGACACATACCCGGAACAATGACATGGAATGAAGTGATAGAACTACAGACAACGACTTACAAAGCCGGCAGACTTCAGAAAAGGCATTACTAAAAATGAATGCACATGCGGGTAACCATTTTTAGCGAATTAAAAAGTATTGATCTGATAATAGCATTTTTGGTTTTCAAAATGCATGGATATTTCTGGGTTTTGTACAAATATGAGTTTTTTCGTCCAATCAGAACTTTGCCGGGTTTTAAACTTCGAGGAATTTAATATAGAGGATGCCATTAAGTGTGCCGGCTTTGTAAGTCGTTGTATGTACATCCGTGTGTTCACGTAGCATGAAAGTGCAAGGTGTACAAGTAGTATCTAGCATACCTACAATTATGAAGATCGATAGGTTTACATTAAGATGTAAAAAATCTGACGTAGTTATATAAACTCTATATAAACCATCTTCACTTTTGGTATGCGTAAGACAACATCAATAATATTATAACTATTAATAACCAAACACAAAAGCCCACCGGAGCGAAGCGGAGGTGGGCCTGCCCTGAAGTGGAGCGAGCTGGCACAGCGAGCGGAACGGTTTGGGACCCACTATCAACCCACCGCCGCGTAGCGGCGGCGCTCGGCTAGTTGCAGTATCTAATGCACCTTTGTCCACGAATACTATTACTACGTAGTAGATATTCAAGGTTGGCCTAAAGTTTTATCCAGAAATAGTCCGTACCGGGACTCCCAAAAGATGACAACGGCGGCGTCACTCATGGCTACAAGCGATGCGTTTTGCCGAGTTACCGTACTGCTGCTCTAGTGTGTGACCACCTACGCCTTACGCCTTCTTGGCCAGGTAGGCCTCGTGCAGCTTCTTTTGCTTGTCCTGCTCCTTTTTGAGCTTCTTGCGCTGGCTCTTGGTCAGCTCCTCGCCGGCGGCGTTGTGCGTCGGCAGGCCCTCGGCGTCGAACTGCGAGTAGAGCTCCGGCTGCTTCTTGAACATGTCAGCGGGCGAAAGCTTCATCTTCTCCATCTTAAGCGCCAGCTGCTGCATCTGCGCGTCCTTGCGACTCGCGTTAGCGCCCGATGTGGCCGCACCGGTCGCCGCCTCGCCGCCGCCCTCGCGCAGCGCCACGATCTGGTTGAAGACCTTCTTCGACTTCGTTGAGTCCTGGTCCGGCACGAAGTAGCCGATGCGCTCGAACTGCACGATCTCGCCCACGTTCTTGGCGTACGACTCCGGGTCCACCAGCGCCGACGCGTACACGCGCTCCGAGTTTTTCGAGTCCACGAACGACTCCCAGTCCTTCACGTCACTCGGCAGTTCCGGCACCGTGAACAGGTGCGAGTACACGCGCACCTCCACCTTGGGGCTATTGGCCGGCACCCACGAGAGCACACCCTTCGGCTTGGCCGAGTTGGTCCAGTCCATCTGGCCCACCACCTTGGTCACGCGTCCGCTGGCATCCGTCTCCAGCTTGGTGCACGTGAACGGGAACGCGTATTTCAGACGCACCTGCTTGTTCGGTGCCACGCCGTAGAAGTCCTTCGAGTCCTCGGCGCGCACGTCGCTCCGGTCGAGGAAGAGCTTCTGGGTGAGCTGCACCTGGTGGAACGCGTTGCCACCGTCGCGGTCCACATCCTGGGGGTAGTCCGGCACGCGCAGCGAGAGCGCGCTCTTGTCGGGCGCCTCGCCGAAGTTCTCAACCACCACCTCCACGGGGTCCAGCACGGCCATCACACGCTTCGAGGACTCGCCGAGGATACTGCGAGCCACCGAGTAGAGGCGCTCGATCTGGATGGTCGACTGCACGCGCGTGACGCCGATCTCCTTGCAGAACTGCTTGATGATCTCGGGCGTGAAGCCGCGGCGACGCAGGCCGTTGAGCGTGCCCATGCGCGGGTCGTCCCAGCCGCGCACCGTCTTGGAGGTCACGAGCTTAAGCAGCTTGCGCTTGCTGAGCACCGTGTAGGTCATGGAGAGCCGCGCGAACTCGTAGACGTTGGGCTTGAACAGGTCGAGCTCATGCAGCAGCCAGTAGTAGGACTCGCGGCGCGTCTCGAACTCGAGCGTGCAGATGGAGTAGTCGATGTGCTCGAGCGCGTCCACGATGCAGTGCGTGTAGTCGTACGTGGGGTAGATGCACCACTTGTCGCCGATGTGCGGGTGCGGCACGAACTTGATGCGGTAGGCCACGTGGTCCCACATATTGGGATTGGGGCTGCCGAGATCCATCTTCATGCGCAGGCAGGCCTCGCCCTCGGCGTACAGGCCGAGGCGCATCTTCTCGAACTCGGCGAGGTTCTCGGCCACGGAGCGCGCGCGGAAGGGGGACTTGCCGGGCTCGGGCACGTCCTTCTCGTCCTTGGCGCCGGGCGTGGCGTGGAACTGCTGCAGCACGACGCGCGAGGCCTCGATCTGGGGCTTGGTCTGGTGGCACACGTAGGCTTTGCCCTTGCGGATGAGCTTGAGCGCGAGCTCGTACAGCTCCTGGAAGTACTGGCTGCTGTACGTGACCTTGGTGGGCGTGTAGCCCAGCCAGTGGACGTTGTTGGCGATGGCGTCGATGTACTCGTTGCTCTCGGCCTCGGGGTTGGTGTCGTCGTAGCGGAAGTACGTCTCGCGCCTGTCCAGCGGCACGCCGAGCTTCTCGAAGGCCTCGAAGAAGTTCATGTTCATGGACTTGGCGTGCCCCACGTGCAGGTAGCCGTTGGGCTCGGGCGGGAAGCGCGTGCGCACCTTGCCCTGCGTCACACGCTGGTGCTCGGCCAGCTGCTCGGGCGTGTTCTTGGCCAGCGCCATGTCGCGCGCCTCCAGGCCGCTCGCAGCGGGGGTCGAGCTCATGGCGGGACGGGCGGGGGAGGGCGGCGGCGGCGGCGGCTTCTCTGCTTCTCGGCGGGTTGGTGAGTGGACGAGGACGGATATGCAGCAGCGTCTCTGGCACGTCCCGGAGACGATGCGCAGCCTTGCGGACGGGTAGGAGGAGGACGTCGACGATGAGAGGAGGTGAACGGGGGGGGGGGCGTATGCCACGTGGCGGCGGCTTGTATTGAGCACAATGGACCTGGTCTAGAGGCAGCAAGCAGCCAAGCGGGCGCTGCTGGCAGCTCTCGGCCGCGCGGTGGCCGCTGCTCGGCGCTTCCGGACGGCGGCCCCATCTACTTCTTGGCGAACGACACCTTGAGCGTGTCTGTGGGCGTGAGCTTGAAGCCGAAGAGCCCCTGCAGCGCGATGGCGGCCTGCGCCTCGTCGCCGAACTCCACGAACGCCAGCCCCTTCTTGCCGGGCACCATGCGCACCTCCTGCACCAACCACCGCAGTTAGCTCGCAGCACCAGCAGCAGCAACAACAACACAAGCAGCAGCAGCAGCAGCAGCAGCGGCACCAGAGGCAGCAGCAATCTCCTGCAGCTACAGCTACAACTACAGCGATCGAGCGCAGCCGCACCTTGAAGCCCTGGTACTGCTTGAACAGCACGGCCAGCATGTCCTTGTTGCAGGACTCGGGCAGCGCCTCGAGGAACAGGATCTTGTTGGGCACGTTCTGCGCCGGCGGCGGCGGCGGCGCCGAGACGCCCTCGCCCGCCTGCTTCTTGGCCT
The DNA here is from genome assembly GCA_030267785.1 of Phytophthora fragariaefolia. Lineage (NCBI taxonomy): Eukaryota > Oomycota > Peronosporomycetes > Peronosporales > Peronosporaceae > Phytophthora > Phytophthora fragariaefolia. Next base: position 7,495 of record BSXT01002306.1, on the reverse strand, counting down.
GCTGCGGCGGCGCCGGCTTGGGCTCGCGCTTGCGCTTCTCGCGCGGCACGAAGCAGCCCTCGCGCCGCGCGATGACGTCGGCCTTCTCCTTGGCGAAGTGCGCGACCACGGGCTTGTCGAACAGCACGGAGCCGCTCACGGCGCGCAGCGCGTTGGACGCGCTCGGCACGTCGTCGAACGTGACCCAGGCCTGGCCACGCAGCCGCCGCGCGCGGCCCATGACGATCTCCAGGATCTTGCCGTGCTGCGAGAGGGTCGCATAGAGCGACGCCTTGAGGCGGTCGGGCTTGATCTTGTCGTTCAGGTTGTTTAAATAGAGCGTGTGGTTGGGCGGCACGTCCGCCGTCTCCGCGGGCGAGGGCGCGGGCGGCGCCGCGGCGGCATCGGCGTCGGTCATGCTGGCGCTTCGCTCGCTGGTCTCGACGTGGTGCGCCTACCGATTCGCGCCGCGTTGGTGTGCGCCACACCGACGGAGACACGCACCGCGCCTGCACAGTTACTGCCCGAAGCAGAGTTTGATACATTCGTTCCATATGGTATTTATAACACGAAAACGGTAATACCGACATCGTCGAAGTTATTAACTGTAAGAGAGTGAGTGCTGCACCCAGGGTTCGATAGTAGTGAGGGTTTCGCACCTTTAGTACTAAGACGAACTAACGTTTTGAAATTTAGTATGTGTATTGTATTACGCTTTCGCGGTGAATCATCGACGCTGCTGGGAGCGGAGTTGCGTATTTCCTCAAATCAGGAGGGCTAGTATCCACTCTCGGCCCACTCAGCGCTATCCCGATCAGTATCGGTACAGTATGGGCTCTTCTCGCGGGATCAGGCATCTACACGGCCAGTGATGCACGGATCAAGAAGAATTGGACTGAGCTTAGTGATGATGTATGCGATGCAATGCTGAAGATCCAGCCTTTGCTCTTCCGGTATAAAAAAGACGATGACAGCATGCCACTTCAAATTGGCTACAAGGCCCAAGATCTCCTTAGAGCCAATCTACCGCATTGCATCAATATTACACCCAACGCTGATATGCATGTCGAAGACCCCGAGGAGGATACAGATGGAATTCAATATAGCGTCGATTACAGTAAAATGGTTTGCTTGCCCCACAAACTTGTGCTTCGCCAACAGAGGGAGATCAATGATTTGAAATCATTCATCTCAAGGCGATAAAAAAAGATACTCTAGCTTAGAGTCTACTAGCCGAGCGCCGCCGCTACGCGACGGTGGGTTGACGGTGGGTCCCAAACCGTTCCGCTCGCTGTACCAGCTCGCTCCACTACAGGGCTGGCCCACCTCCGCTTCGCTCCGGTGGGCTTCTGTTGGTGTTTTGTTATTAATAGTTGCAATATTTTTTTGTTATCTTATTCATACCAAAACTGAAGTTGGCTTACATAGAGTTTGTAGCACTACGTACACCTTAACGTAAACCTATCGGTCGTCATAATTGTAGTTACGCTAGATACTACTTGTACACCTTGCACCTATCCATGACTTTCATTCTACGCGAGCACACTGATGTTTTTTTTCATCGTTTTGTTCCACGCCATTGTTATGGCCATGCGTCACATATCGGAAGTATCAAGCGTGCTACGCTAACAACCACTATTAATTCTTCCATCCATCGATTATTATCGGGCCTATCGTGTTTAGCGTATGTGTTCCAACTAACATTCACGCCAAAATGTATCCTCGTACCGACATGCAATCGTAGAAATGCTTTGAGATCCATGACTGAGTGGACATGTCCCCGCGCCTCACCCATCTAATATTATAGATTACTCTATGTGCCCATCGTCGTATCATTCCACGCGATCGCAGTCGATTCTATAATAACACCCGTCTAACTGTTAGCCAACACATACTTGTGTCACTCTCATCGTGGTGTCAATTCAATTATATCTATTATACCACCTCTAACCGTAGGGTTGTTGTGGTGGCAGTCCTTGTGTCCACGGTCGTATCTATCTACTAGACCTTGTACACTTGCGTTAATATCGCTGGATCAATCGCTCGCGTATGCATCCCTACCACCCGATACTATTGACCCCGCCATGCTGTCGCGTAGCAATTCTATCCCAAACCCGTCGCGTCGTATGCACAGTTATCACCGTGGCATACTATGCGATGATGGTCCCATTTCCTTGCCTAACACATATTATGGCATACTATGAGCTCGCGTCCATAGTCGTTCAGTATGCTCCCATAAGTCCTGGATACGTACTATGCAATATGATGTATATCGTATTGTACTATGTACTCCTATCTGCTTATCTATCGTGTTGTTATCCTGTGTCAGGCAACGACCCAGCCTTGGCTATGGTATACCATGCGGTACAGCAGTCTTGTTCCGTGCATATGCAATTCCAATTCCAATCGCGAGCACTACTGTATACTGTGGCATGCCTATTGCATTGTAATCGGTTCTATATACGCATATCCTCCGGAGCATCGCCTCACCATCCTAGTCTATGCGGATCATCAATATAATGTACTATGCCGTCGTGGCGGCCCTCGACAATTTTATTTTTAGCCAATCGGTCATATCACTAAGTGCAATTTGATGTGGACCACCCGACTCCAATATCAACCTATTGGTTGCCGAGTAGAGGGCTGTCGGCCAATGCGGGGTCGTGGGCCGGTATAGTTTTAATGCTATAGTTGGGCAGGCTATATCACGTACTCGTCTATGTCCACGTTGTGGTCGCCCAATCTGTGTTCAGCTTAAACTAATCCGTACTATGGTGGGCAGCGTACACCGTCCAGCTCCTGCAAAGTGCGCAAAATAGGGAATGCAAGATGGAAGTCCTCTATAAGTACGACTATGTAGTCCACATGAAGATGATGTAGTCCACATTAATATTATGTGAAAAAGGTACTACTTTAGCCAATGGATCCGCTTTCGCTGTTGCTCGGCAGCGGAAGGGCCAATCGGGCACCACCTTCGCTGCGCTCGGCATCCTTTTGTGTGGACCACATTAATGTAAGTCACACTTCTACGTACGACATGTGAAGCCCGGTTTGTATCCATGTTCAGATACCTCGACTGCTAGAGCAGCTCTTATGCCAGCGCGGCAAGGTTTACCATGTTTCTTGTTAAGTGCGTTTTAATGTTCACCACATAATTATTATGTGGTCCCCAGAGTGAAGCCAGTGCCGCCTTCGCTGCGCTCGGCAGCCAAAAGTTGTTTTGGCCAATCAGGACTGCCTTCGCTTCGCTCGGCAGCCAACAGTTTTTTTACCAATCAAAAGTCCGGATTAGCGTTACACGAATGCGTTACTGACGGACACCACCGTACTCCAATTAGTAGTGTAGGACTAGCCGGGCGACGCCGCTTCGCGGCGGTAGGTGTACGTTGGGTCCCAACCCGTTCCGCTTGCTGTGCCAGCTCGCTCCACTACTGGGTAGCCCACCTCCGCTTCGCTCCGGTGGGCTGTTTTGGTTTAGTAGTATTTTTATATTACGTACACGTATATACGGGGTCTATCACGTTGTCTATCATGTCTATCGTGACTTACCCGTCTACCGTGCCTGTCGTGTTTATCGCGTCTACCGTGCCTAACGTGTTAATCGCGTCTATCGTTTGTATTGTGACTACCGTCTATCGTGTTCACAGTGTATATCGTGACTGCCATGTCGATCGTGTATGTCGTGTCTATCGTGTCCGCTGTGTATCGTGTCTCTCGTTTCTATCGTGTCTACTGTATATAACTATCGTTTCCGCCGTCTATCGTCTCATGAGGTTATTGTGTCTATCGTGTCTTCATGGGGATCGTGTTCAACATGACTATCGAGTAGATCGTGGTTATCGTGTCTACCCTGCCCTTCGTGTCTGTCATATCGAATGTATCTGTCGTGGCTACCGTGGCTATGTGACTACCATGGCTATATGTCTACCGTATCTATCGTGTCTATCGTGTCTACCATACATGTCGTGCCTATCGTCCTCCGTCTATATCGTGTCTATCGTGTCTGGTGTGTATGTCGTACCAATCGTCCTCTGTTTATGCCGTATCTATCGTGTCTACCATACATGCTGTGCCTATCGTCCTCCGTCTATATCGTGTCTATCGTGTCTGGTGTGTATATCGTGTCTGGTGTGTATATCGTGTCTATTATTGTGTAAGCCGTGCCTATCGTGTCCACCGCGTATCGTCTCTTTCATTTTGCCGTGTCTATATTGTCGTCGTGTGTGTACACTTAACCACTGCCCAGTCCACTAAACTTTAGTGCTATAGTTTGAACGTTAGTGCTTTAAGTATGGCTATGGCAATCGTGGCCCTGGTTCATCGTTTATACGGTGTATACTTACACTACGTTTAAAATTAATATAAATAAATAAAGTGGCAACTGCTACCCGGTTCTCGAAACCTATGCATGTTAGTGCTTTAAGTATGTGCACCACTGCGAGCCTTGTTACGCTAGTTAGTATTAAATTAATAAAATTCATTATTATGGTTGCAGTGCCCCCGTTCCGCTCGCAGGGCTCGCTGCACTACTCGCCGTGGTCGGTTGGACCGTTGACAGGGCGGGCCCTTCGGTCCACAAGTATCTGGCGGGTGCCGCCTTCGCAAACGCTCGGCAGTGATCTGGCCAATCAGAGCACGAATAAAAATAACGCACGGCTATTTTTGTAGTTTTTTGTAAATAGAAGCCAGTCCGAATGATGGTGGGATGCGACACGGCAGGTGGGAAACGCGCACCGGCCGGTCCCCCAGGAGATGCGACAGGGCAGGCCGATGCCGCAGGACAGGAACCGGACGGACAGCAGACAGACAAACCTCAGATTCTGTTAGTTGAAGGTTAGATAGCTTAAACGTATTTACTCTTCGCTCCTTTGGCACGTTAGCCCATACCGTAGCGCCTGCTTTTTTGCCATGGATCCAATCAGGAGAAGGATTCTGCTTGGCCTTTTGTACAATAGGGTCATTTAAAGGCAGTTTTGATAAAACAAAATTAGCTCCGCAATATTGGTATTTGCTTGGTTTGCATAGCTATGACCAGACTTGAATAGTTTTGGATTAATCACAATCATGTTTTATACTAGAGCACCAATAATACTTCGAAATTCCTTATTCGAGAGCAACTTCTGCTCAAACATATCTATCGCTAGACGATAAAGCTCCCTTAGCATCTCAGGGTTATCATTTCCGAGCGAGATCTCTCCTCGTAGCTTATCAAATTAGGCTTTCAGAGTCAAGCGAGGATCCTCTATCGGCGTTTGTAGTGTGTGCTCAACATGAGTTTTTTTTAACGATCTCGTAAAAAACTCTTTGATCCTCGATCGATAAATCGCGATAAGCTTGCTGGCTAATGTTATCATTGTATAGGAGATCTTTTACCATTGCGGTGAGCTCATCGCTCATAGAGCGGATCGGTCCTACACTCGTTCGGTTCGGGAACACCAGCTTAAGGCGGTTGTTGTTTAGATCAGCCTTGCGGATGAACTTAGTGCCGATGCGTTTGTACTTGAGATCGGACGCTGAACCCGATCCTTCGATATCTGCTAGATTATACGTTCTAGCCTTCCTCCGCGGAGCAATCTCTCCTCCTCGTAATCCTCTACCCGTGAGACCCTTGCCAGCCGTTGGCTCGAATACGAAATCCTTCTTAGCAGGCGAAATTCTATTGGATGCAATTTTATCTCTCTGAGCTGAAGTTTCGAACGAACTTGGAGGCAGCTTACTCAAATCCTCTTGCTCTTGAGCCTGAATAGGATCAACTACCCTGAGCACATCGTAGATAGTCTTGAGTCTGATTGCATATAAATTTTGCTTTTCGGCATTTGTCTCTCTTCCGATTTGGTGATTTAGAGCGCGTGCCCCATTGCCAACCTCGTTAATAGCATAGTTGAGAGTCCAGCTCCAATCAATTTGCTTAAACGCTTGAGTCTGATTCTTTATCTCTGATCCTGAATCATTGAATATTTTCATCCCCGGACCGAGGTATGCCTTGTTGGTTTGCTTGACATTACCGTTGCGTCTTACATATGGTCTGAGCTTCAGTTCGTCATGCCCATCGATGTTGTCATACATGTACTGTACCTTATCCTTATCGCCCATAGTTAGATTAATGGCTTTTTTATTAACGCGAGTGTCGAGCGATATAGTCGAGTCATCCAGCGCTCGCTTTTTAGAACCAACATTCTCGTTCAGCTCTTCAGGATTGTATCCACGAGATCTTAGCCAGCTGTAGAACTTAAGAGTTTCGTCTTGCGTCATATCCTCCATTTTATAGTCATCTATTGCTTTCGACTCAACGTCATCGTCATCCTCCAACGAACGAGCGTGAGCAAGCATTGGGTCAAGTGAATTGGCAGTTGCTCGCCATCTCAAAAACAAAGCTTTGAGATGCTGTTTGTTTCTTATATCGTCAATAACAAAATCTCGTTGTTTGGTTGATGAAATTTTATTCCAAATGGCATTGCGCGTTAGGTCCCAATCAACCTGTCGCATGATGGCATTGTTCACATTGACTCGATCACCATTAGGCTTTAGAATTCGCCCAGTGGCTTGGTCCAGCGTATAGCTATGTTATTGAATTTTCCCATCCTTGACAATAACTGGCCGAAACGTGTAATTACTCAGATATGAGTTGCGTTTAAACGTGCTGATAATATCATCACGAGAAGATTTCATCTATCTACTGGCCCAGACTTCTCGCCTTTGATCGTGGGTACCTCCTCCATGGGGATGGGTTTCTCCTCAAGCATTGGAACATCTCCTGTAGCCTCGTATGCTTCATTTACGCTTGAAAAAACGCTAGATGGCGGAGCGTCTTTGTCCTCAACAGCCATCAGATGAGCATTCGAGCTGGCCATTTTCTCGTATATATCACCTACTGCCATTGCGCTATGAGAATTTGACTTCATCGCGGCCATGATACGAGATAGGGTATCACCGGTTTCGGTCGCATCTTTGAGCTTGTTTTGCTCAGAGTCCGTTGCCCAGATTGCATTGGCATAAACCTCTCTCTTCATTGCCTCCAATCGCTGATCGCGCGCGATGCGCGCTAACAGTGCCTGGTGTTTAGATTCGCGGTCTTGCTTGCTGGTAAAACTTGGATGCATTGTTTTTATATCAATACCCGATAAAAATAATAATTCGTAAATAGCATTATTATTATCGATAAAAACTAGTCGTACCACTGCGTTAAATTCGCTCCCCGTTCAAACCATCGAGCGAATAAGGGTGTACAAGAGAGTTTCGTCTCTCTAGCACAAGATGACCTCTGTGCGATCGATGCTCCAAGAAGAGTGCTGTACGCAAGTGGAGTTTGTGCCTCCTGGTATAACAGGTCTGGCACAGCCAATGGATGTTGCTGTAATGAAGCCATTTAAGGACTACGTGCGGTAAGGCGTTATATTATTTTTCTAAAGTCCGTTTTCTAATGTTTGTGCATGCTACAACAGGAATAGTTACTTAGCCTACCACATTGACCACGATTTCCCGCAAAAGACTCACGAAAAGCGCGTATTAATCTCAC
>BSXT01002305.1:0-16273 GCA_030267785.1 Phytophthora fragariaefolia | reverse complement strand
CAGAGTCTTCCACGACTCTGCCGGCCTGAAATAGTGCGTCGTGCTCATCGAACGATACCCATCGCCATCGTGCATTGTTATTTCCATTCCGTCGTAGTTGTACGTCCGTTCGTACGGGTCTGAGCTCATATTCGAGCACATATTGTCCTGCTCTGTTTCTTCGTCGCCGTCGTCGTAATTCCACCAAGAGCTCGTGCGGTTTCCACCGTTCCACCGGACTCGCCACTGTTCTTCTATGTTGCTCGCCGCTTCTCGCTGCCACTGCTGTTTGGACAGGATCTGTCGTTGTACCAATAATTTTACAAAGTGCCGCTTGCGAGGTCGACGTCAATTCAGAAAGTCACTCGCGAGGTCGACGTTAATTTTGAAAGTGAGCCCCACTGGCTGCGCCGCTGTCGCTCGCCCGCCTATGCTTACGAAACAGTCCCTGCTGGCGGTACTTCAACACTTGCGACCGCGCTTCGCCCGTGTGCTCCTCCAATACGCGACTTTCGATCCTGCGTCTCGCACGCCGGCTGCCCATCTGCATGCCACTGGGCCGTCGTCTTGCGCGTCACGCGCCTACGCCCTGTTCTCGTGTGCTGTCTGCTTCGTCCATCTGCGCGTCGAGGTGTCACCTCCGTTATCCTCCTGTTACACGCCTTCATCCACTCCAGAGTCTTCCACGACTCTGCCGGCCTGAAATAGTGCGTCGTGCTCATCGAACGATACCCATCGCCATCGTGCATTGTTATTTCCATTCCGTCGTAGTTGTACGTCCGTTCGTACGGGTCTGAGCTCATATTCGAGCACATATTGTCCTGCTCTGTTTCTTCGTCGCCGTCGTCGTAATTCCACCAAGAGCTCGTGCGGTTTCCACCGTTCCACCGGACTCGCCACTGTTCTTCTATGTTGCTCGCCGCTTCTCGCTGCCACTGCTGTTTGGACAGGATCTGTCGTTGTACCAATAATTGCCGTTGGTGCCGCACCACCCGCACGCTGTTCGTCTGCATCTTCGCGACTCAATTGCGCTTCTATATCCACTGCGATGCGTTGTAATGTCGCTGCGGGGCGGTGATAAGTCACCAAGAACGACACATGTAACGCTCCGGTTGGCCGTCCACGTCCTCGCGTTCTACTAGAAAGTTGTCGAAGCCTGCTGGCTCAACGACTCTCATCGGACCTAACCACTGGTGCACAAATTTAGACGCTTTAGAGCCTCGCGGAGGCCTAAACACCCAAACTCGGTCTCCACTTCTTATCGTCCGCGTGTTCCTGACTTTCCGATTGTAATATCACGCCTGGCGCTCTTGCTCCTGCGCTCTCGCTGTGTCTGCGCACTTTCTACTACTTTCCATCGCTGTCAACAGTCGCTGATGATATGCTGTCAACTCACCCGCCTCGTGCACATTCATGTTTCGTAATAACTCATTCGGGCTCCTTAGTCTTCTTCCCATCGTAAGCTCATTCGGCGATAATTTGACTATCGAATGCCAGCCAGAGTTGTAGGCATAGACTGCGAAGTCTACCCATACGTCCCAGTCACGTTGTGCCTCTTCGTGCATGTATGTGGCTACACAATCCTTCCATGTCCTGTGAAAACTCTCGACTAACCCAATCATCTGAGGGCGGTATGGAACCGGATTAATCTGTTGTGCTTGTAACAGAATGACCAATTCCTCGATCGCTTTTCCCGTCAATTCTGGTGCTCCGTCCGTTAACAATTCGCGAAACGGACCAAACTTCAAGATCACGTTCTTCATCAAAAACTCGACTACGTTCTCAGCTGTATGTTGTTTTACCGTCACTGCCACTGCGTACCGCGTGACGTACTCAAGGGCCGCAATCACATAGCGCTGTCCCCCATCACTCGTTGGCAAAGGCCCCGCAACATCGAGTGCCCACCGATCGCCAACATCGCCTCCATTAATGCTCCGCAGAGGGGGTACAATCTCACGTGGTCTCGCCTTACGGCTCCCGCATTCCTGACAACCGCGAACTCACTGTTTCACCTCCTTTAACAACCCCGGCCACCAATAAATCTGGGCAATACGTGCATACGTACGGGGAGCTCTCAAGTGCCGAGCCCATACCGAATCGTGACTCTCCTTAAATACAATCGGCCACAACGCCGGTGGTAGTACTACTCGCCTTCCCTTCGTCGTATTGATTAGCACTAGGCTATGCCGAGTCTCAATCAGCATTCCGTTGTACTCGCCCGTGCTCATCAATCGTTGAACTAGTCGACTTCTCTTTTGGGCCATCGCAATATCATTGTCCGTCAACTGCAATGTTTCCAGTACCGCAGACTGATCATCCTCCGAATTTCGCCTCGCTAACTGTCGTCCGCCATCACCTTCTGCAGATGCCATTTCGGTCGCCACACCATCGCTTCCTAGTATGGGCCCTATTCGTGGTGACTCGCTGCCGGCCTTCTGTTGTGATCCCGATACACCTTTCCGCTGCTGAGGACCGTTTTCTTCTTCATACTTGCTGTTCGTGGGGGCCTCTCTCATTCTCCGTTTCCGTTTCGCTGGCTTACTGCTTGGCGTTGCTTCTTCGTTTGGACTTTGCACGTCCTCGTTCAACATCACTGGTACCTCACGAGATTCGCTGGCGTTCTCTTTAGTGCCTCCCGTCTAGTAATGCGCGCTCCAACAGTACTCGTCTTAGACGCCCGCGCTGCTTCCGTGGATCTACTGCTCGCGTCCGACCTACTGATACTACGCGTATGTTGCGTTGGCATACTCGTATCTGGTACCGTTATTCCTGTCTCCGAATCAGCAGTCCTCCGTTTGTTGCCCATATGTCGCTTTGCATAGTCGTATCGCGTGACCGCTCCATCATTGGTACGCTTGGTGCCATCGACTACATTAGGGGACCACGACGCCCGTTTGCGTCGTGACGGTGCTCCTCTAGCAATATCGTGCTGCTCATCTGCGATTACATTATTGGCTTCGTGCCCACCGTGACCCTCGTGCCGGTCATTATTTCTGCGTTCGTTTCCGCCTTTCGAGCGTTCGTCATCAGCACGCGCATCATTGTCATCGCCCTTTGAGTTGTCGTGCCGCGTCTACTTCGGGGACTCGTCCTTGTTCTGAGCCAGAGTAGTTAGTATCGGCCAACACTGCCGCGTTCTCTACCGTTTATTTCGCTGCGGCGTTCGCATGCTGTTTTTATCGCCGCCGTCTACCAATAGCCGCTAACATTTTCGCTGTCACTGGCGCTCGGGACAACGCGTTCGCAACCACGTTCGTCGTTCCGGGCCCATACTGCACGTCAAAATCGAACTCCTGGAGAGTCAGTGCCCACCGATGTAATTTTCCCGTTAGGCTTGGACTGGTCATCAGCCACTTCAGCGCAGAGTTATAATGGTGAAACGTCGACCATACAAGTACGGTTTGAACAACTTTATGGCCCATACCACCGCGAAACATTCCAGTTCTGTTATTCCGTAGTTCGCTTCCGTCATACTATTTACTTTGCTCGCATACGCCACTGGTCACCATCCGTCTCCGTGATCCTGCATGAGACACGCTCCAAGCTCCACTTTGCTTGCGTCAGTTACCACTCGAAAGGGCAAGGGAAAATCAGGGTAAATCAAAAGAGGTCGACTCGTTAGAACTCTTTCCACGTGGTCAAAAGCCTCCTGTTGTGCACGATTCCACTCCCATGGTACGCCCTTCCGTAAGCGTTTGGTCATTGGAGCCATAATACCACCGAATCCTTCCACAAATCGCCGATAATATCCTGTTAGATGCGCGAAACGCTTTACTTCCACAGCGTCGCGAGGCTACGGGAAATCTCGTACCACACTCACTATTCGATCTAGGGGCTGTACTCTATCTGCGCTCAGTTCGTGTCCTAAATTTTCCATCCGTTGCGCTGCGAATACGCATTTCTTCAGTTTCAGCGTGAGGCCTGCCGCCGAAAATCTTTCCAATACACATGCCAATTCTAACACATGTCTCTCGATGTCTCTTCGAGTATAAACCACGATATCGTCCAGATAAACTAAACAGGTAGTCCACGTAAGACCTCGTAACATGTTGTTCATTAGGCGTTGAAACGTTGAAGGAGCGTTAGTTAAACCGAATGGCATTCGAACAAATTGATACAAGCCCTGCTTCGTCGTAAAGGCCGTCTTAGGTTTGTCCTTGTCCGCGACGCGAATCTGCCAGTATCCCGCCTTCAAATCCAATGTGCTAAACAGTAGGGCACCCCCTAACGCTTCCAAGGTTTCGTCAATGCGTGGCAGCGGGTAAACATCTTTTTTTCGTAATCTTGTTCAGCGCGCGGTAATCTACGCAAAACCTCACTTCCCTTCTTTCTTACCAAGACGACCGGAAAATCCCATGCGCCATTGCCTTCTTCGATTACTCCAGCGGCTAACATTTTACGTACGTTAGTTTCGATCACCGCGTCCTCTGACTGTGCCTGAAGTCGTCGTTTTAATATGATTGGGCCCGCATCGCCCGTATCAATATGGTGCTCCGTACTGAGTACTGTAGCAGGTGGACAATCTCCCGTATCCACTGTCAGCTTTCTATACGCACGCAGTAGTTTTAGAACCAATTGCCTACTCTGGTCACCCTCGGTTCCTATGTTCACATCTTGCTCGGCGTCCAGCGGCATGCCACTACCGCCCAACCCATCGAGCCATTCATTAATCCGTTCTCGTCTCAATTCGCCCCTCATTTCTAAAAACTCCAAACTGCTGTATATTGGTATCCATTTCCCGAGTTCTTGCTTCATTGGTAGTCGCGGCGGTTCGTTCTTTGCATTAACCACCGGGACTATCGCCTTGCCATTCCTAACCTTCGTGACTGTCGCGGCCAACGTCACTGCGCCCGTGTACTTGGTAGGCAAAAAGATACCTATTTTACCGTCATTTGCTGCTACCGCAACCTCGACCGGCGTAACCGCACAACCGTCTATCGTCGTTCGTCTCGCCATCCGTACTACTGCCACACGAGCTTCGCCCGTTCCTTCGCTTGTTCGAAATGGAATCACCACTACTCGTCCCGCAGTCGTGTAGCGAACTTCATTCCGCTCATAATCCATGTTTGCGCTGTGCTCGCGCATGAAGTCGACGCCCAATAGAAACTCGTCCGCGCATCCAGCCACGATGCACGCCTCCACTCGAATAACCTCACCAAATGTACGTAAATAGAACTCCCATACGCCTACCACGTCTAACAAGAAGCCACCGATGCCCTCCACGTAGTCCACTGGCGCTTCTTTCTCAACGCGGTCACCGTACTGCATCCAGCTGGTTCCCGCCACAGTGTGCCTTGCGCCGCTATCTAATTTCACTTGTCGTCTTGTACCAGCCACCTCCATGATAGCCGTAGGCAAGCTATCGTCCGCGCCGACATACGCGACAGTTTCACCTCTCGCTACTCGTCGTTCCGCTTCATCAGCACGGTGCTGCACTAGACGGCCTCGTGCCGGCGTGCCGTGTTGTTCTACTCGACACTCGGCTTCGTCACGTACACGCTGCCGTTGCCGTTCCTTCAGTGCTTTCATGGCCTCGTCCGAAGCCTGTTGCCGCTCCATCAACCGCTCGTTACTCATGCGTTGCCGTTCCTCTTCTCGTTCGCGCTCTATATTCCGCTTGCGGGCAAGCAAAACCTTAACATGCGCGCGCTTTGCACTCGTTCGGGCCTTGCGTCGTGCTGCTCGGGCCTGCGCTACTTCATCGTCTTCTGGTGCCTCGCCCTTCGGATCGTCATTCGACTCGTCCAGCTCATCATCGTTCTTGGCACCGTCACTGTCCACGATCTCCTTCATACCTTCGGCCGTCGTTGCCGACATCATGGGAAAGCTCGACACCGCGCTTTCTCCCGCGACTGAAACGTCCGCGCCTTTTCTATCTGCCGAAACGTCTGCGCCTTCTCCATCTGCCGAAACGTCTGCGCCTTCTCCAGTCTGGCATCCTGAGTCGGGATCGACCCACATGTACCGGTTGGATGTCATTGTCGGTCGCACCGTGGCGACGTAGATGGCCGCTCGCGCTCCATCTTTAGCTTCCGCGTCGCTCCCCATTATCTGCTTCACCAACGTCATTCCCTTCACGTGCTTCGTGCTCGCCTCGCCGGGTTCGACTGTCGTCTCTGTTCTCTCGTTTCCCTTCCTATCTGTTCCGTTCGCCCATCGCACCGACATCATCTGCTCGTCTCTCTTTCTTCTGGTGTCAGGCGCGAGTGCAACCGTCACCTTCTCCTCCTCGTCGATCTCATCTTCTCCATACCGGGGACTGTCATTACTTCCCGGACGCAATATCCCCTTCATTGCACCCGTTACTCGTTTTCCGTCAAGCTACGTGGTTTGCGGCCTCGCTGCTCTAGGTATAAATCATTGCGGGATTTTGCTTCGGGATTCGTGCATGCTCGTGCATAGTGGCCAGACTGATTACACGCAAAGCACTTGGGATAGTTGGGACATTGTGTTGCCCAGTGGCCTGACTGTCCTGGCCTGACTGCCCGCAGTGGAAACACTCACTTCCACTCGACTTCCCCGCACCATCCGACTCATGTCCCGATTTATTCTCGGTCATCACTCTCGCTACGGTGCGTTGAGTGCCGCTACCCGCCTTCTTGACTGCAGCCTTGTGCCTCTTGCGGGGCTTGTCATCAGGTTCATCACTACTCGACTCATCCGTCTCGCGTCTCGACTGCGCCTTAACTGGCTTCTTACTCGTCGCCTTGTTGCTCGTCATCACTTTGGCGGCCGCTCGTTTCCTTTCCGTCTTGCGTGGCTCATACCAGTATTTCCCGTTCCATAGGTGACCTGGAGGCGGATCCCACGTTCCAGTCGCCTTGTTATAATCCCCCTGTGGATTCGTGAAAAGGGCCACGTGCTCCATGTCCTTCCTCGTGGTGGTGCCATCATTAGCGCTGGCGCTGTTCAGCATTCCGGTTGGCAAGCCCATGCCACCGATACCTGGTATTGTCTGGCCAGTTGTTCCTACCATTGGAATTAGATAGGGTCTTGGCGCGGTCGCCCATGGTAATCCAATGTTCATCATGCCCTGCGCGACGTTGTCTATCGGGTCATCAATCTCAGTGGCCTTATCCACGGCCTCTTCTAACGTTTTAGGCCTCGGCTCTTGTCGTACCAGCTTACGCGTCGTCTTATCCAGACAGCGATAAAACTGCGCCAACAGGACTCGCTCACTAACGTTGTTACGCCCTACTACATCGCGCAAACCTGCCGCAAAATCCGCATACGTCTCGCCAGGCATCATGGGCCGCATACTCACACGCCATTCTGCTGCTGACTTGTCCTTCCGCTCGCCGTAACGTCTCAGCAAGGACTTTTCAAGTTTGTCCATGTTCGCTTTCGTTTGGGGAGTCTACGGTTCATGTTCACCCACCATCTGGAGGCGTCTTCCATCAGTTTGTTCCCCAAGATGTAGTCCAGCGCCGTGTCAGACCATTTACCTCGTCCCGACTCTTCGGCATCTTGTAGCGCTAGGTCTATGCGATCGATCCATGTGGAGACAGAGAGCTTCGGCGAGGGTGTGTACGTGGGGAGCTCCAAGTCCTTCACGCTCTTCCGTTGTGCTCGTCGCTCACGTCGTTCATGTCGCTCATGTCGGTCTCGCTAGCTCCACCACTCGAGCTGCCGTCCTGCTCGGCTTCGTCAGCACCCGACTCACTGCTGTCGCTCGGGTCACTACTTTCACCGTTCGACTCCGGGTCCGAATCAGACGGGCTATCATCACTAGCAGGTCCCGCCGCCGCCGGCGTCCTCGTACTTCGTTGTGATGGTGCGGGCCTATCCCGTGACCGTCTGGGTTCTTCGCCAGTTGCCGTCGTTGGCTGCAGGTTCGCTACCATCATAGCGAGCTGCTGGACAGCTGTCGTCATTGCTGCCATCTCTGGTGTGGGTGCCGCCATCGTCGTTCCGCGCGTCTCAGGACCTTCCGCCTCGTTACATACGGTTCTCGTAGGGGAGTCATCCGCTCGATTCTCCGCGGACTCGGAGGTTCCTGACGAGCACGCCCGCTGCCGTCTGGCATGTGCGGTTCGTCGCGTCCCGCGGTCACTTGAGCTTGTAGCCCTGCTACTACTGCCGTCAGCTGCTGCAGTGCGGTGGCGATCGTTAAGTCCGTCACTGGTGGAGCGATACCGCCTTCGCCACTTCCTTCCGACTGGACCCGTCGCGTTACACCGGCGGGCGTCCTTTCGCGCTGCGGCCTCTGTGATCTCGAACGTGTCGGCGCACCGCTCTCATCCTCATTCTCGTTCTCATTCTCATTCTCATTCTCGGCGTCGTTATCGTTCTCAGCATAGTTCTCGTCCTCGTTCTAGTTCTCATTCTCGTTCTTGTTCTCGTTCTCAGCATTGTTCTCATTCTCATTCTCGTTCTCGTCACCCTCCGAGGCTAGCGAGTTCTTCGCTGCGCTCCTCGTAAAGTGCTTCGTCATGCCTGATTTAGGCACCTTCTTGGCGTGTCTCGGCGTCGTTGGCATCATTCTCGTTACAGACCGCCCCTGTATGACCACCATGTGCCGGTTCCTGTTATCTTGCCCGGACCGCTGGACAGATCGTATGCTCACGCTGCGAGTTCGCGTGTGCGTCGTACTTTGCACCGTATTGGCCGTCATAGATCCACTTGATCTCCCCCTGCCGGAACGTCCGCTAGCGCGTTCGTTCCTATTAAGAGATTTTACTCGTTACTAATCCGTGTGGTTAACAAGCGTTACCCCCGCTTCGTACCCCTCGCCTCCGTCCAAATACTCGTAAACTCAAGGAGTATGTCAATTATCCCCAGATCCCACGCCGGCTATTGAAGCACACCTCGGACCTCAGTGCCCGCAGTGCTCCCTCGTCCGCCTGCGTCGCCTGACACCCAATCGACTACACTACCCGATACCGAGCTCGTAGTCAGCCGTAACGCGTGGTTACTCGACAGGTTCCCGTTCGTCAATCCCGTATCCGTACTCGTTCAATCCCCAACGTGAGGCCGCCGTCAACTCAACAAGGCCACTTGCGTGGTCAACGTCGATTTACAAAGTGCCGCTTGCGAGATCGACGTCAATTCAGAAAGTCACTCGCGAGGTCGACGTTAATTTTGAAAGTGAGCCCCACTGGCTGCGCCGCTGTCGCTCGCCCGCCTATGCTTACGAAACAGTCCCTGCTGGCGGTACTTCAACACTTGCGACCGCGCTTCGCCCGTGTGCTTCTCCAATACGCGACTTTCGATCCTGCGTCTCGCACGCCGGCTGCCCATCTGCATGCCACTGTGCCGTCGTCTTGCGCGTCACGCGCCTACGCCCTGTTCTCGTGTGCTGTCTGCTTCGTCCATCTGCGCGTCGAGGTATCACCTCCGTTATCCTCCTGTTACAATGCTAACTAGCTTTGCAGAGTTCTCGGCTCATATTTACAACTTCAACAAACCGTTGCCTGAGTTCTTACTGTAGCTAACTGCCGGATGGTGGAGCACGACATCATCTCCAGATTCCAACACTCCCACTTCGGGGTCCGCCACCATGATCACTGCTGACTTGTTCTTTAAGCTTTCTCGACACTGTAATCCTTGATTGGCAATGGCACCACGTTCAGGCGCTCGCGAAATTTCGCAAACTGCGTCGATCCAAGCGGCTTAGTCAAAATGTCTGCCTGCATGTCAGTTGTAGGCCAATAGCAGATATAAAAGTCTCCAAGCTCATACAGGTCATTGATTCTGTGAAACTTCAGATCCACTCCTTTGATCTTGTAATTTCCTTTTGTGCATTTGATCACTTTTATCGTAGACTGGTTATCCTGATACAACACCGTCGGTTGACGACGACTAAGTTCCAACTCTTCGCAAAGATTGTGTGTCCAAAGAATCATCACTGAACATTCTGCAGCAGCAACAAACTCGGAACTGCATGTGTCGTCATAAGTATTCGATTATTTGTGGATTTTGTAGGCGGCTGTACATCCATTCATATGTAGCACATACCCCGTGGTCGATTGGCTGGCATCCTTCTCTCCATCAAGATCAGCATAAGCATTCGCTGTAAAGTGCAGATCAGGACTGGCAGGTTTCTCTCACACCAAGTCATAGTCTTGGGTATCGTAGCACCCTCGTTGCCGTCCCTAAATGTTCACGAGTGTACTTGCTCATATACTTACTTAATTTCCGGCCTCGTGCCTTGTACTAAGTATTGTAAACAACCAACTAACTCTCGATATGGAATTTTCAGATCATTCACTCCAGGTTGACCTTCTTCAACCGGTTCGGGTTGATTACCTTGTGCTTGTGGTGTCGACACGGGTCTACAATTAGATCAATTTGCTGAAACTGTGCTTGGGGAGGGCGTGCTAATTCAAAAGTGATGCCGCCCCCGCAGTTCGAGTGGTTGGAAGCTTCCTTCTAGAAGCTTCCACAGACCACTCTACATCTGCTTTTGTATTAGAACTTCACTGTGCTAAATATAATACGGAGACAAATAAAGGATCCCCTGATCAGGCTATTTCCGTAATACTCACCCTTCCTTCAAGATTGGCGCCCCTTCGTCCTCGCTCGCTCCAGCTGTCATTTGGGAATTTGCTTGGGTGAACCCGAAGTGGCTCCTGGCTTGATTGTCTTGGGACTAGCACGAAGTATCTCGGTTTTGACTTTCGAGCAACGCCCGGTATGGGAAGTGCCGGTCCTGCCCCAAGACTTCATCCAGTCGATGCCGTGGTCCGGCAAAGTTCCATTCGAGAGCCCGTGATGCCGCCTCTCGAAGGAAGAGAGGTGGTTGAACCATATTTCGGGTTAGTGCCCGATCTGCTAGCGACCGTCACCTTGCTCAGCGCGCCCTCGGTCCTGGCGCCTCCGCCACTTGACAATGATATTGATTTCGGGGAAATCACGCTCCACGAAATATCGGAGCTTCTTCCCGCTGAATCCGCGCTGCCGCTGGGGTTTGACACTCCCTGGGGCCAAGACGTGACTGTCGTGACTTCGGAAATACGACTGATAACTTCTTCCTCCGCGGACGCGTTGTTGGCCTCGCCTGGCTCGGTTCCGCCATCGCCTCCGCTGCCTGAAGTGCTATCGCCTGTAGCCCCTGTCTCGTCACGAGCTTTGTCATCGGCTAACCCAATACCAAGTCCAGTAGCGTCTCCGCGTGTTGTCCCGCCACTTACGGCTGCTTCCAACTCTGGTGATGTCGATGCTTGGGACAGCGATGACGATACAGATCCATACGCGGCGTCAAGCTTGATACGGACGTCGCTGACGATTTCTGGACGCCCTCCACTGCCACCGCCTCCTGAACGACATCCATCTGCTGGCTGGTAAAACTACTTCGATCCGGCGGCAGACGTTGATGTCGATGCGGAGTACCCCATACGTAAGCTGATCGATCGTTGGGGTGAGCCGCCTCGCGTTGCTTTCCTTGCCGAATGGGCATGTCGTCCGTGATAACTGAGCTGGGAGTGGCCGGAGAATCTCAAGCACGTCTACCGGTGCATGGATCAAGTGAACGCGTGGAAGGCTGCTGAGACTGTATCTCCTTCAACGCGTACTACGGGGATAACTTCCGGGGTACTGGCTTGTCTGACAAGAACCTCTGTTTCTTATACGCGTTCAAAGCTGCTTGCCACGGGCTTCGACGCACCGGCTTGGTGAATAGTGATCACTAGGAGCGCTTTTGCCTCCAGGAAAACAATAGCTCCCCGAACGGCGTCTTGGCTCGTGACATCGATGCTTTCTGCAATTTCATCCGCAAGGACGGTGTTCCGTTGGATAACTTGGGGTTGTTCAAGAAATACCAGAAGAAGTCGATGTTGTCCGCTGCCATGATGGAGAAAGCTGTTCGCGATATTCCTCCCGGCTACTACATCGTCTGTGCGGCTCAAGATCTCGTCGAGCTTTGTTTCACGCTTGTTCTCCGAGGTCCGGATGGTCTAGTCATGGTCTACAACGATTACAAAGAGGGAAAGGGCCCACCGTGTTATCTGGAACCGCTGAGTCATCTACAATTGTTGACGAAGGTGTACGCGCTGCACCGGGTCGCTTTTCCGCCTCTCAAGCGTTCCAACAAATCCAAGAAGAAGAAGTGCCGCAAGAAGAGCAGGGTCACTCGTAACTAGTGAACGGATGGGTGGTAATAGCTGTTACCCTTGATCCCAAAATTGACCGCTTTCAATTTCTTCGTCGTCGCTTGGAACGCCGTTGCTTTTCGAATTCAGCAACCAAATTCGGAGCTTGACCCAAGTCTTCAACAGGTACCTATGTGGGCTTCTCTTCACCCACCCACTCCACAAGAAATTGTGTTTGTCGCTTGTGACGTCGTTTACCAAGCAGGCGTTGAACAAGTTGTCCTACACTGCCATCTGCGAGGATCACATCGTTTGGTCTCGACAATCGCGACGGTTCATTGTAAGGTTTGAGGGAGCCTGTGTTAAAGACTGGGTGGAGCTTGTTGCCGGCTTGGATGTTGAGCTCGTATGCGTGGTTGTGGAGTTTCCTCGTAACTGTGTACGGGACCATTCATTTCGGCCCAAACTTGGTCGAGTTTGGTAGCCCGGTATGCCTCCGATCCGAAAACTGCGTACTAAAGTTCACTCGGTCACCAACTTCAAACACTTGGTCCACACGATTATGATCGTAGACGTCGCGCATACGGTCTTGTGCTTGAGCTAATGCTTCCCGGCATCTGAGAAGAATGGATGCTTGAAGCTCGTGAAAGTCCGCGCCACGTCGACTCTTCGGAACATTTTAAAGTTGTTCAGCTACAAGCTGGAGTAGATTCAGTGGGATATACCCAAGATCAGCTTCGAATGGTGCCCGCTTGCTGCTGACGTTCACTGTCGAGTTGACAGCAAATTCGGCGTTCGCAAGATGGATATCCCAATCGTCCTGCAATCGACTAACAAAGCTTCGCCGATACTCCTCCAAGGTGCGGTTCATGCGTTCTGTTAGTCCGTCGCCTTGCGCTCGATGCGCTACGGTCATGCACAACTTGGTTCCGATGTGCTTGAAAACGTGTTGCCAGAACGCGGATACAAATTTGCGATTTTGATCCGATACAATGCTCGTAGGCATACCGTGAAGCTTCCATATGTGGTCGATGAAGAGACGGGCAACGCTTTCGGCTGTTACATTCTTCGTAGTCGGCACAAAATGGCGTCGTTTCGTCAATCAGTCAACGACGACCCAGATGGAGTCGACTGCTCGCTTCGTTGTAGGTAAGTCTGTAACGAAATACATGGAGATTGATTGCCATCTTTCGCTCGGGATGCTCAGTGGTACCTGAGCAAGCCGTTCGCTTCCGAATAACATCGATATTGCTTCTGATGTTGACGCTCGCACTGGGGTTTCAAGTTTGTCTTGCGTTTCTTGATTGCCGCGAAGACATAAAACGCCCGAAACACCCGCGAGGTATGGAGCCTTCCTCCCTCGTTTCCAGCGATGCGCAAGTTTTGCCTTGTTCGGAACAATGGCCCGTGTTAGCAGTAATCCAACAAAGACGCTTGAGTTTCACGATCCTTCAGATACGCTTTCTTGATGTTCGTAACCAATTCGGGGTTGCTGGTTACTTCGCTGATCGCTAAGGTGAACGATGTGTAGTCGAAGCCTGTTATTCGTAAGTCGTGAAAGAATTTCGTTTCCGGGTGCAAATCTGGACGTCGGCTCAACGCGTCGGTAATGCCATTCTTTGCACTACGAAGATACGAGAACGTCGACTGGTACTCCGCAAGAATATCGTACCAGCGAGCGAGACGACGGTTGGCCATCTTCTGCGTGAACAAACCTTCGAGACTCTTGTGACCGCTCTCCACAATCGGCGGCTTGTTCAAAAAGTAGATACTAAATGCTGCAAGTGCATGAACCATTGCTTAGAGCTCCTGTTGTTGCGTCGGGTAGTTGAGATCCGCAGCCTTCATCTTCCGGCTGGTGTATGCGATTGGGCGCTCAACTCCGTCGACAACTTCGACGAGAACTCCTCCGACTGCAAACTTGCTTGCGTCTGTCCGTAGATGCATGGGCTGGCTGAAGTCAGGGAGATGTAGCACTGGTGGATTGCACAAACTCCGCTTCAGTTCCCTGAAATTCTTCAACTGCTCGTCGCTTAAGTGGATCTTCGCGTTGCGCTTGTGCTTCTTCTTCAAAAGAGCAAACATGGTTGCCGCAGGCGAGGCATATTCCGGACAAAAACACTGTACGTAACCAGTTAAACCCAAGAAGCTGTGAAGATCCTCTTGAGTTCGAGGTACTGGCCAGTCTTTGATTGTCTGGACTTTGTCGGGATCCATGCGCACGCCGTTGTGCCCTACGAAGTCACCCAAACACGGAATATCATCCGCACAGAAGACACACTGTCAAGCTTAACATACAGCTTGTTGTCGCGTAAGATGTCCAATGTCTTGCGTAGAGCCTTCAGGTGATCTTCAATATTGCGGGACTTTGAGAAAATGGATATGTCGTCGTAGAACGATTGTGTATTGTCCAAACCCCGAAAAAGCCTTGATGTTAATCGGTGCATCGCTGCTGGCGCGTTGCAGACTCCCATGGGTAGTACCAAATACTCCCAGAGTCCGTTGGGTGATTGAAACGCTGTGTACTTGATGTCTTCTTCGCGCATACGCACTTGATAATACGCGGACATTAGGTCCATCGTGGAGAACCAGTACGCGCCCAACATAGTGTCCAAGATGTCCTCCTTCCTCGTCATCGGGATGCTCTGGCGAATCGTGTTCGAGTTCAACTACCGGTAACCATGTACGATTCTCCATCCCACAGGCTTCCGAACGCAGAACGTTGGAGCAGCATGAGGACTGATGCTCGGGCGAATTAGCTTCTTCTATACCATGTCCTCTACCCATCGTACGATCTCACGCTGCTGTTCTGGTGATTACCACCACTGCTGCCGATACATCGCGAGCTTAGGATCCTGTACGTCGATCCGGTGTTCGATGTCGCGCTTCTCCGGTAGAACTTCTGGGAGATCGGGCTAGAACACGTTATCCTTGTACTCCCGGAGTAACTGAAACGTTGGATTGTCGCGGAAGCTGTCCCAGTCCGTCTCCAGATACCGCTGTGCTTTTGCACTTCCGACATTGTCTGGTTGGTCTCGCCGCTACAGTGATCGAGCGACTTGCTTGATTGTGTCGTTCGACAGTTCCAACATGAAATCAGGTTCATTGGTCGACTTCGCTTGATTCTCAGGAACTTCCGTAGCTTTTTCCGCGTGATATACTTGGTCTGTATGCCGGCTTCGTCAACGACACCCAACGTGAACATCTTTTCGACGAAGGTGTCTTTCTCTTTGTACTGCTGTTTCTACAAGCTTCTCCTGCAGCACCCTCGCGGCTTAGCGACTCCGCGTCGCCTTGTACCACCGAACCCTTGCCGATAGACGCGTCTTTCTGCGGTCCATTGAAACCGTTTGGGGTCTCCCTCTGCTCCAGGTCACGATCTGGCACAACAGGGGGCTTCACATCCGCTTCCAGTGCATCGACTCGACAGGAGTCGGGTCTTTTCGCCGACAGGCCTTCGCCTCGACAGATCTCCGAAACCTCGAGGCAATGACCGAGCCACCTCCCTCGATCGGCCCACAGGTGTCACCTGACCGTTCCCAGCGCAGAGGCTTCGTTTTCGTTCCTTCAATTCGTCGACCCCTCCAGTCGATCTGGGGCTGCATATCCTCAAAGAAGGATATCCCGAGGATACCATCGAATTTGTTTGGTATCGTGTAGACCACGGCGATGCAGTCATACGCCTCGTCCAGACCCGATACTTGGATCTTGACAGGTAGAATTTTCAGCTCCGCCTCTACGATCTGGTTATCACCAAGCTTGACTCGTATGCTCTTGTCCTTGAACTTTGCGGTCTTGAGCTGATGCTCGTCGACCCAGTGTCTGGACGCATAGATCGTGGTTGCTCCACAGTCCAGCGGCATTTTTGGGTCGAAATGGTAGTGTCGCATACTGTGATATCTCCCATTACTGAGAATAGTGGACGTGACTTGTAGACCAGAGGGTTTTTACACAGAAGCTTAAGGCTGATATTCTCAATCTGAGTAGTTCTGTTTACTCTCTCGACCACGTCAGGACCCTCATTCACCGACGCGGTTGCCCGTTTCCCTGCTTCTCCTGCTCCTTTTTCCAGAGGAAACAGTTGGTGTAATGGGCCCTCCGTTTTACATGTGTCATCAGACACCTTACATACATTACAGAAGTAGGTACAGACAGCACACGGCTAGCGTGTGCTGAGTTGGCTCCATCTGATTGGCTGAAACGTGGGGGAGCCAGACCCCACTTTCAGCCAATCAGCTGTTGACCTGTATTTGAGTGGTTCACAT
>BSXT01002304.1:0-12386 GCA_030267785.1 Phytophthora fragariaefolia | reverse complement strand
CCTCGGAAGCACTCCAAGCACCATCACCAGCATAAGCTGGGAGGTCAACATGTGGGTGTGCAGAGCCTCGTGTGCATTCACGTTGACTTGGCTACGCAGACTGTTGAGATCTTGGAAGAGCTGTCCCACGCTCTTAAAGTCGGTGTTCACCATCTCCATGAACTGCCGAACCAGACCAACGACGCCTGCCGCATTGCTGAGGCTGTACTGTTTTTCAACAAGCCGCCAAATCACATGCACGGGCTCGTCCATGCGCTTGGTCGCGATTCCCTTGAAATCGCCCGGCAGTGTTTCGCACAGCAGTCGCTTGATGTACGACGACTGCTGGCTCAGCAGCGTCTCGTGCAAATCGTGCTGCCATACCGCATCTTTATCCTCAGCAGGAGGACGCGGTGGCATAGCCGGCTGGCTCTCGAGCAAATCCTCGAACCGAGTCAGCGGCTTTGCACGCTTGTGCTGCAGCTCCTCCAGCGCGCGTTGTTCGCTCAGCGCCTTGAGGTGGATGACTAGCTTGCTCTTCCATGACGCGAAGTGCAGAGGCTTTCCGCTGAACCGCAGCGAGTCGACAGAGCTCTTGTCAACTTGGGGCTTGCTCATGATACTTGAAATGTTAAAATGAACAGAATACTGTAGGTAACTCACTACAATATATTATACTATATATATAATATATGCTATGAAGCTATCAGTAGCTCCACACTGGGATGCAGCAGCACGCTCGGAATTTAAGTCCTTGATGGAAAACAAAACATGATACTCACACCTGTTAAAATGAACAGAATACTGTAGGTAACTCACTACAATATATTACTCTTAACCTCTTATTCCTATGCCACTACTCTAGATCCGTGCTCGGTACCTGGAGGCAAAAGAGGAAGTGAGCTCGTCTTCGGACTGCGTCCTCGACAGCTTACTCCTCGGCCTCTTGTCGTCATCGCACTATGGATGGCAGGCAGCTCTCTGCCTGTACTATCCAGATGGTGATCTGAACATTTTCCTCTCGTACTTGCTAATATCAACATTAACACTTTTACGAGGTTTTATATTTCGTTGCTCGACTGGCAGACAGGCGTTGCCTGCTGCCATTTCTTCGAGTGGGGCGCGCGCTGCGCGCCTCCTTATTTAACAACACCCTTTCCAAAAGGACACAGAGCGCTACTATGTCGATGGATATTTGTCGTCAAATACAAAAGGGACGGCTCCATCGCCCTATACAAAGCCCGTCTGGTGATAAAAGGTTTCCTACAAAAATATGAAATTGACTACGATGAGATCTTCTCTCCAGTCGTTCGCATGGCAGTCTTACGTCTCCTCTTTACAATCGCCGCACTTCTTGACTTAGAAATCCATTAAATCGGAGTCAGGGCAGCATTCCTCAGTGGATACTTGGATGACGAAATCTACATGCAACAACCGGAAGGATTCACCGTCAGAGGAAAAGAACACCTTGTGTGTAAATTGCTCAAAAGCCTCTATGGTCTTATGCAGGCACCTCGCATCTGGTACCTCACGCTATGTACATTCCTTAAAGCCATGACGTTCCGCAAACTTATTAAAGATCAGTCCGTCTTTATTGGTGAAATTGACGGCCACGCATGCTTTATCCTTGTATACGTCGGCGATCGCCTCATCATTGCACCAACGGCTCGCATCATCAACCACATTAAAGACGCTCTTAAGGAATCTAGGTGAAGCATAGTACCTCTTGGGGTGGTCCATTGTACGCGATCGTAAAAAAACGATCCATCTTCATCCACCAGAAGTACGCTACCAAAGTTCTGGACCACTTCAACCATCTCAATGCATACCCCGTAGGAACTCCTACAGATAAGAGCATCAAGCTCTCTCTGGCCATGTGCCCACAAACAGACTCGAAAAAGAATGAGATGAAAGCGATCCCGTACAGAGAGGCAGACGCAGTAGGTAGCTTCATGTACTTGATGATCTGGGATACTTTCTTAGAGAGGTCAGTCAAATTCTGACAAACCCGGTCCAGGCTCACTGGAATGCGGTCAAAAGGGGCCTCAAATACCTTATTGGAACTCGCAAACATGGCATTTCTCTTGGAGGAATCCAAAACGTAAAGCAGTTTAATCCGCAACAGTATCATACTGCGCACGCTGACGCCGACAATGTGAAGTGCCCAGACGCTAGACGATCTGTTGGAGGCTACATCACCTGTATGTGTGGAAGTCCAAACTCCTGGTAATCAACGAAGCACCATACCGTTGCACTACCCACCACAGAGGTTGCATACATTGCCCTGTGACATTGCATGCAGGAACTCATGTTTCTGACCCTACTGTTGATAGAACTACACCATAACTTTCCGTATGCCATCCCAGTATAGGAAGACAACCATAGTTGCATCAAACGCTCATACAAACCTAAGTTGCACGGCAGGAGCAAACACATCTATATTCGCTATTGTTTTGTCCACGGGAAGATTGACAGAAAAGAATTTGAGGTCAAATATTGCAACATCAAGGCAAGGGTGGCAGATAGTTTCACTAAATCACTCTTCAAACCAACTTTCTTACGGCTACGCAATGCTCTGTGCAACACAATGTCCAATAACTAAAAAGAAAAAGTATCTATTTATAAATAATTTGCAAACAAAACAAAACAAATATTAACAAAAAAAGTAATCCAATTTATAAAATGACATTAATTAGATGATCAAATCAACAAAAGTCAAAACAACAAAACCACAAAATATATTGTACCATTTATTGGGTACTGCACTACCGACCAATATCCTGGATCGCATATACGCCGTCAATATGTTCAATGTAAGAAGCTAACTTCTCTAAACTATTAGAAAAATACTGGTAACAATCCAATTCTATGAAGAGATTCTTCTTGCTGACAGTAGCTCTGGCAATACAGTGCCATGAACCCTTCTGCTGCCCGGGGCGCCGCCCAATAACAATGAGAGCTGGCATCTTGCACCGAACAATCTTCTTAGCGAGCTTCGACTTGCCGGACTTGAATTTCATGTTCAGGAAAACCAACTGTTTTCCTTGCTTTTGCAATGCCTGGTGCATAGCATGTGTGTTATAAGCACCATCCCGCTAGCTGCCATGTGTCGATAGGGCTTGAGCTGCTTGAGAACAATCTTCGTTGCAGCGCGAGTGAGAAAATCGCGCTTTTGTAAGGCATTGTTTATAGAAAACATGCCCCAGAAAGATACTCGATCGGGTAGAGCTTCATGGTTCTGGCAGACGACTGACGTGCGAAGGGTACGTATCATGTACAATACATGTATCGAAATGTTAGTAACATAACAAATGACAAGATTTCATAAACCGAAGCTATCAATACAGCACACTTGACTACAGACAACGACTTACAAAGCCGGCAAACTCAAAAAGTCGGCATTAGTAGAAAAAAGACAGACATATGATCACATTAAGCTTTGTTTTAGCCAATCAAAACGCTGAGCTGTGTTTTTATTTAGCGAATTATAGCTTAGATAAAATCGGTTGGCCACTGTAAAATGCGCCACCGCTAGGTTCATTTTCAAAATGGCGCCAAAACAACGGCGCTATTATATCAAGGAAAAGCGCGAAGGCACGCAGCTAGCCATTCAAGTCGGCGTCGACGAGGCTGCTCGCCAGCTCGGACGACCCCGAGGAACTGTGTTCCGGTGGTGGAAGCAAGCCGACAGGCTTCTTGCTTTCCGCGGCAACTCGCGTTCGCCAACTCTGAAGGGGCAGGGGCGCAAGGAAATATTTCCTAGCGTCCCAGCTCTTGTTACATTTATGAAGGATACGCGCAGAGAGGAAAAGATCGGTTTATTATTCTAGTACGTGTTTTTACAAGCTAATACTGACTGTTGCGTATGGTTTTAGGTCCTATCGACGCGTGCAATGATCGACTACATGTGGCTACTAGAGCCGGAATGGTGTGCAAGCAACATGGACAGCCACAAAAGCCCTGAGCAGTCGCTAGAAAAAATGTGTCAACGCATTTGCAAACGGTAAATTGTTTTTTACGGTTTGAGGTTTACTTTTAATCGATTAATCATTTTTTCAATTGAGGTTTGTTTTCATTTAGTTACGACTTCACGTCTCAAAAACCTCAAAAAGCCAAACTTCCGACGGCAGAGCTGCTCGAGAAACGTGCTGAGTTTTCCATTGAACTGTGGAACAAGTACTCGGCATGGTGCCCTACAACACTTTTTAACGTGGATGAAACGGCTATTAATTTTGATATGCCGCCGACACGTTTTTGGGCTGTCAAAGGCCGCAAGGACACTGCCCGAATTACCAAGATGACGAAGCACACTGGTCGAATGACAGCAGTTCTTACTGTTCGCGGTGATGGTACGTTTTTTATCTTTAAAAATTCTAAAACGGTGTATTATATTGCTAACACGGTTGTATTATATATTTTAGGGCATAAACTACCAATTCTCTTCATCATCCGAGGCAAGCTCGGCGGCGATATCGACCGCGACGAGCTGCCACACTATCCACCCGGTCACTACTACACTGTCCAGGAACATGCCTGGATGGACGCGGTAGGATGGGGATTTTATGTGCGTAATGTGTTAAGACATGAAATCGATGGACCCGCTGTCCTCCTCCTTGATAATTTTGACTCGCATGTTTCAGATAAGGGGCAGCGGGTCGTTGTCGAAGAAACAAAAGCTGTAGTGGTGCCTTTCCCGCCTAATACGACAGCGGTTTGTCAACCGCTCGACGTTGGCGTGATTGGTCCACTTAAAGCGAAGCTTAGGTCAAAGTTTCGGGGTATTACCGGAGGCACTGCAAAGCAAAAGTGCCTCCGTGCAATTGAGTCTATAATTGCGGCCTGGGAAGAATCAGCGGAAACTACCATAATTCGTAGCTTTGAGAAAGCAATTCCTAAGTATCCCGAGGTATTGATCTGATAATAGCATCTTCTTTTTACAAAACACATGGATATTTTCTGGGTTTTGTACAAATGTTTTTCTTCGTCCAATGAAAACTCTGCCGGGTTTTAATGTCAGTGGAAGCTTAATATGGGAGGATACTATTCAGTGTGCCGGCTTTGTAAGTCGTTGTCTGTACACACAAACTGAGGGCTTTTTCGGAGTACAGGCACAAGTGCCTGCATCCCAGCTGGGCTGTAGGGCCAGACAGAGACTTCAGAAGGAGTGTGTAGTGCAAGTAGCTGCTTGGGTCGCTCTAGTTGATAAAATAAAGTATTTATGAGAGGCCAAAAGTTGGAATGAGCTCCACTTCAACGCCTGAAACACAAAGAAGAAACTACCAGAGCAAGTTGAAATGCAGTATCCCATTAAGAAACCACTTAATATATCCAATGAAGTGTTGCATCTCATAAGGTAGCTATCTCAAGCCTAGTAACACTACAACCGCTCTAATTATATTAAATACATCAGGTGAACTATCAATCACAACGATGGTTCAGTGGTTACTAACTGCCACATGCAGAGAGGTTGTCAAGAATAGGCAGCTGGGCAGACGGAGACAGAGCGTCACCTGTTAAGGGGACTAGCAAGTCTACATTGTAGTTTATGTGTAGGCACACTATTTAGCTGTTCTACACAATGTAGCCATTGCAAAGATTGAGTGGCCACAACCCCATGCATCACTTGGAGTACCTTAACCACCGGGTTCCCAGGGAAATGTACCCATAACGGCGAATTGAATGTCGTATCTTACGACGTAGCGGCTCTCTTAAAGTCTACATTGGTGCAAGCGACTACTTTCGGGTAGGTGTGTAAATTTTTGAGAGGTTTTTCGGTGGATGTCGTATAAATGACACCATTGGGCACACAGTGAAAGCGTCGATGTCGTAAGTGCCGACAAAGCCGTCAAATCGATGGGGGCAAACAGTTGGCCGATGAACCCAATCAGTTCAAAATGTCAAGCGAAGAAGGTACGTGATTCAAGTAACATACATAGCGATCTTACGAAAGCGCCCACTCATCGCTTGCTGACTGCACATTGAAGCTACCGAGCCGCTCACCTGCGCACTCAGTCTTCGAAGTCACTGTCGTCCGAGTCCTTGTCGCTTGGGGGCTCGCGGTCGCCCGCTAGCCGAAGTTCGCGCCTCGTCTACTTGCGTTTGCCAGCGAGCTGCCTGGGACGACGAAGCACCACACGCTTACCCAAGGTTGCTGGAATGCCCCCCCCCCGCGTCAAAGTCGTCGTGCCAGATGTCGAAGCACGTCTTGTTCACGCCGTTGTACTGGCGGCGGATCTTGTTGCAGAGCCACAGCTTCGCATCGTCAAGTGAGCAGCGCTCGGAGAAGTAGTTGGTCGAGAACGACTTCTCCGCGTCCACCCGGAGTAGCGCGCACACTTTGCACGACCAATGGCACCTCTTCTGGACCCCGCTGACCATGACCCAGTCGTCGCACTGCTCGAGCGGGTGCGTCACGCGGATGGGGGTGCGTTGGCCGCCTGACAGTGGGGTCGCCGCGACGCCCGCAAAGTCCTCAGTCTTGACCTGCAGCAACTGGTTGTGGAGCACGCCGAACTACGCGCCCCTCTTCATCGACGGCTTGCCGTCCATCGCAGCCGCTTCCTTGTGCGACAGAAACGCGTTCACGAGCGCTAGGTCCACAAAGCCAAAGAACAGGCTCTTATAGGATTTGAGGAACTTGGTCAATGTTTGCAGCGAGTACTTCTGGAGGCGGAGCTGGTCATGGACGTCCACTTCGCCCATCCATCGCTGGTAGTCCGTGACGGCTTGGGGGCACGACACCTTGATGGCTCCCAGCTGCTTCACCTTGCAGCCGATGGTCGACTCCGTCATGACCGCGCCAGTGCAGAGGTAGTGCACGGGCTTACGGTCTCACCAGTGAAACATGACCATGCTCGGGATGGTCACGGACCTGGTAAACTTGAACGTGCCCCGCGGGACGGAGACTGGGTGAGTCGCGCGACCCTACGTGAGTGCCGGGTCAAGGCTGAGCCGGTTGGCCATCACCGTGCCGACCACGTAGACGTTCATGGCGAGGAGTTTGACGCAGAGCAGCACGGACGAGAAGAAGCGGTCGACCACGACGACGTGCCACTGGTGGCGGTTGCTGTCGAGGACAACCTTAAGGTTGCGTACCACTTCCGCAGCACCCGTATTTTGGTCGTAAGGGCTGGCACCACCTTTCGCGTCATTGCGGTGCTTGCCTGCGTATATCTCGAACCTCGTAAGTTACGACATCGATAGCTCAGATCCCATGACCGACGTCGGAAGTTTTCGACAAAGTGCAATAGCAAGCAACCATGAGCCACGTATATGCGGTTTGCGAGTCGCACGTCATGAACATCTTCGAACCGTAGCGGTGCGGCTTGTCGGGCATGAACATGCGGGTGGTGTTCCGGCGACATGTGGAGGGAAGGACGCCCTCGTCGAAGCTGAAAACCACCGGTAACGACCACCCCGCCCGGAAACGCTGCTGCAGGCTATCCACGACCGGGCGGAGCTTCCATAGCTTGCCGCGCGTTCGTGGGGCTTCGTTGTGCACGAAGTGAATGTCGCAGACGATATCTGTGCAGCGGTTACGGGACATGAACCGCCTTGCCCGCGGGCACGGCGCCGCCCTCCACCATCGAACAGTGCACCGCGAACCGCCGCTGCTCAGAACACAGCGACCAGCAGACCTACTACGTGTTGGATCTCATGCGTGCCATACCCCGTCTTGGACTTGAGACGCCTGTGGATCTGCTGGGCGGTGTCGCGCTGACCCTCCTGCTGCTTGGCGTGCTGCGCTTCGTCGCGTCGGACGCCTTGCTGGTCCGCGTATCGGTTGGTCGGGTCGGTGATGACGACCCACAGCGACTTGGGCATGAAGTACAAGAACGTCGGCACCGGCGAATGGCATACCTCCTGCAGCTCCGCCACGCGATGCGCGTCCTCGCCGTGCATGCCGTCGTACGTGGTCATCCCCCCGTCCTCAAGCTCGGGCGATGGCGCCGATCACTGCATGGCTCGAAGCGCCTCCTCCCGCGCCTGGATCGCTCCCTTGTCCCGCTCGCTGGCCCCCATCATCAGGGACGCAATGAATACCTCGTCGATTTCGACAGCGTCGCTATCAGAAACAATACCATCGTCACGTTCATTGTTTTCATGATCTGACTCTTGGTCGTCGTCCTGGATTTGTATGTCGTCACTCTCCCCCGAGCTGAAGCTCTCGTAGTCGCTGGAGTGTTCATCGGCGGCCAAGAAGTTCGCGACAACCTTGACGCGGCGGCGCAGAACCGCCCGCGGCTCTTCCGGCTTCCGCTCCTCCTCGCTGTCCAGGTCGGAGAGCTGCCGCAGGCTGGCGGCCGCCGCATGCTCTGGCTCGGCCGGCAGGAGCACGCTCTGCGACAGTCCGAATGCCCTGATCATCGCCACTTGTGAGAGCTCGACCGGCGTCGGCACGGTGGGGTTCTCGTTGTCGCTCGCCCGTCCAAACAGTGTGTCCAATGTACCTTGGGTGAGCGTGACACTTGTGCCGACCTGGGACAGCCGCGCGTCGTCGTCCGACGTGTTGGCGTCGCGCTCGTCGTCATCAGATGCACTCAGGTGCAGTGCACTCTCGTTCCCCTTGATCTCGTCATGCGCGTCATCGTTCACATCGGTCTCGTGGTGCTTGGTATCGCCCTGCTTGTGCAGCGCGGTATCGTCCTGCTCGTTCTTGTCCTGTGTGTTGTCGTCCTGCGCGTTCTCGTTGACCAGGCCCGAGATCAGCGCATACGCCACGACCGCCGCCTCGCCGGTGAAATAGCTGCTGCCATCAGGAGTGGTGTAGATCCCGTTGTTCGCGAGTCCGCTGGCCCACTTTGCTGTCCAGCAGCCGCGCGCAGCTGCCGCCACAGGTGGAGGACGTCGACGTCGTGGGTGGCGGCGGCGACGGCGGCGGGGGCCGTTCGGCGACAAGCTCGGATGCGCACCATCGGGCAGATTTGGAAATAAGGAAATCCGGTCCACTCATCTTTCGGACGTGATCGCTGTTCCCCTCCCACTCCTCCGCCATGCCCCGTTTCTGAACGAGCGATTCTGACCTCTCCGATTTTATTTTTTTCAAAATGACTTGAGTAAAGTATAGCCCGAGCCATTCCCTGTCGCTGTCTTTCCAATGTCGTAACTTATGATATAGCAAAATTGGAAGTCGTAAGATACGACGTTGGGAACCAGGGGGTTGACACCTCAATCACAATTCGTTTTCGTTCAACACAACAAGTCCTCCACGCACCCTCAAACCTTGCCACCTCGAAATCCTTTGTCAGGGCGTCAAACTTTTCGATCAGAGTTGCCATTCATTGGGCATTCGACTGGCCAAAGACCTTTTCTAGCCTCCTCCATGCAACCGGCAGACGCTCGTCGTTGAACGAGAAGCGCAGCGTCTCCAGATATGTGAAGGATTGCATCTGCCCACCACTTGCGCACCAAACTGTGTAAAAAGTCATCCAAAATTACTCCCATCTAGACCCGGTATGGTGTACCAGATATAACATGGTCTAGAGGGTTGGTCACGCGTCCGATCCTCCGGGCTGTTGCTTGGCTTGCTTCTCTCTCTACGTACCTACCTAAAACACACCTCCCTTTCCAACTTTCATTTTCCTGAATCTTCGCCTCTCTACCTTCTTCTCACCAGCGCAAGTGTCAAGCCCATGGCTCCACCAGGTAACCCATAGGTAGAGTCTGACTCAGCAGCGTCCGAATGTAGGTGCTCTGATCGTTCAGGATCACCTGCTGTCACTTATACTTTCGGTTCGGCACGACAAAATAGTTCCAACACATATCCATGTGCACCTGACACACCAATGATGGTGTGCCACACAGGTGGGGAGGGGACACGACCAGGGGGGGTAGACGAGGTCCACCCATCCCACAGCCTCCCCCAAGCCGCCGCTGCCTGAAGCCAGCCTCCCTTTTGACCTGGCAGCGGGCGGCACGGCGGCGGACACCAAAAGGCGTGGCGTGCCACGGCTGGCGCGCCGCTAGCTCGGCGGCGCCCGTTAGCCTCGATGTTGATCATCGTACGGAGGGCTCGGCGCTGACATAGGTGCCCCATTGTGTACGGCTGCGCTCAAGCTTGTACGGAGCGAGTTGAAGGGGGAAACCCCTGTTGAAAGCTTGGGTAGCTGTCTTGACATGGAGTGGCAACCGTGTATTCGTTGCAACATCCGATCTATTAATTATTATTAAGTATTTAATACATTTTAATGAAGCTAACATCACTTCTTTTTTCTCTTTTGTCTTAAACTTCTTGAGCTTCGGCTTCAATGTAAGCATACGACGAACGCCGCGTCTGTACGGGGTTATTTCATTAGATGATAGTTTAGCTGCGGGTTCCCACGTCGGCTCCCACGTAGTCAAAAACTCGATATGTCCATTGACCCGCCGGTCATTTAAAATGGTTCGCATCTGGTATATAGGTTGCCCACGCAGGTCTGTACCTGCAGGGAGTACCCACTCAGTCTCGCCGGCATCATCACCTTGAGAAGCCGTCTCAATCAGACGGACCTTGGTGATTCAGGCTTGAGGAACCGCGTCCAACAGGCGATTGATTGTGTTACCAGTTTCGATGTCTTCCCCTCGTGTGAGGGGTCCCCACTGCCTCAAATAACGGGCGGCTGCCTCATCGAGCCGACCCCATTCTTGTTGTTGGAGGTATTGCATGCACCACTTGAAGAATGCGGTAGATTCGGTGGGGCGCTTGGTCGGGGCTTTTTTTCGTAGCTAACGAGGTATGTGGAAGTTTGGAAGCAAGTCATCGGTAGACTTGACTTCTAGACAGCGGCGACAACGATTTTGAATAGAAGTCTATCGCAATACATGGTAAGCTGCAATTGATGTTGTATTTTTGCCCGATCTTTCTTGCGACTACTGTTACTCGGTGGTTAAGGCGTGTCAGTTTGGTGGGGACGATCTACAGGATCACGAGGCGTTACTGTGCGTGTCTTACGATGTTTCGTGGTGGCCTGAGAGCGGTTAACTAAAGTTCTTTTGTCATCCAAACCGGTTTCATACCTGATTTGAAGAGCAAAGGCCACGTGAATGGAGATGGCGGACTTGAAGTGATACTTACATCCACATTAAAGCTTGCTCACATCTACACGCCATCTACATTCCGGTTGCCCTTCAATCTCCATTACCGCGTAGTTAGCTCCCTTTTGAGCTGACACAGGCGCCATTTCACTGCTTTGTCCCAATTTAGGTAGGTATACTCGGTGGTACCCTCGAGATAGCACCCGAACCACGTTAGGGTTCGGGGAAACGAGCAAAAACCCGATACTGGGTTTGCTTGGAGTTATGTCTTCGAGGAGATTGCGTTGTCAAACGCTTTCACACGAGTCTTCAACTGCTGTTTTACTTGAGGCACTTCCTTAAACGCAGATGGATTCAAGGACTGATGACCGCAGCAGTGGCCGAGCAGCTGAATTAGTGTTCCAATCTTATGCTTGGTTCGTAGTGTGTAGTCCCGTTTTAGAGGACGATCAAATGGTTCCGCTGGGTTGTTCGTTGTGGCATATCCACCAGGTGTATAAAAACCCTGTCAGCGCTTAAATGAACTCTTGATCCACACACTGTACATAAAAACCCTGCCAGCGATTAAATGAACTCTTGATCCACACACTTTCAAAGTATTCGCGAAGCGCCGACAAATGGTGATCCCCTGACCACGCGTTTCAAAATGCTTGCGAGCTGTTCACCATAAACTTATTTGGTAGAGGCAAAATGCAAGTCATATATATCAGCGGCCACACGTTCGACCAAATGATTTGGAAGTGACTGTAGTCGATCATGAACCTTGGCCATCACATGAAAAACACATCAGAGACGTCACGTCATAATCAACACCAAACACTTGGTTAACCGCATTTAGCTGCTTGGCTTCAGCATCGGTCATGGCATACTTCAGCCGCAGCTGTGACTTGGTAGCGTCACTAAACATCTTTCGCAGGGCCATAAGCGCATTCATGTACAAACATTCCCGTTGTCGTGATGTAATAAACATCGTCACAAAGTGAAAAGATCGCCCTCTGTCTGAGGTTCCGCACACAATAACTGGATACCCGATTGGTTCAACTTGAACGTACCATCCATGTGGAATACGAATGATGTTAGCTCACGGACCGCGTTTCGTAACAGATGCTTGGATCTGAAGCCCACAAGAAATATGTTTTCGTCAGAACGATTTCCCACATCTAGCTTTCCGTGACTGTCGCGCTACCATCAGAATGAAAACGGCTGAGTATCAGAGATACCATGACCGTTCGCCAACTGGTCGATCTGGTCTAGGATGTCGTCGTAGTCGTCGTACCGGTGAAGAGGTGATTTTTTCGTGTAGCTGCTGACAAACCACTGCACCTGGCGTAGCGTTGGCATCTCCGATTCTGATAGACCAAATGTCCGAGCCATACCGCGGTGAATTCGAGCTG
>BSXT01002303.1:0-14751 GCA_030267785.1 Phytophthora fragariaefolia | reverse complement strand
TGGAAAAAGACACGTAGCGTCTAGTTGCCTTGGCGTTAAGGCTTTAGACTCTAGGAGTCCGTAGATAGGGATCGTACGGACTCGTACTCAGACTCGGTGAGTCTACGTCTTCCTCTGACGCACGCTACGGCAGCCCCGCTGCACTAAAACTTCGCAGGGATCCGCGTAATCTCGACCGGCATAATCATCGCCATCATCTTCGTCGTCGGTATCCTCGTTAATTCGGCGACCTCCGCGACTCTTCTTGGGAGTTATCATATGCGAGTCCATGAAGTACGGGGACTCGGCGTACTTGCTGAATACGTCCCCCTTTGTCGCGGGTGTCTGGAAGCCGGTCCCATCTGGTGTTTTCTTCGGCGTGGACGGTAGCGACACGGTACTCGGGTCGATCCCGTCGAGCTTCCGTACCGTCGTCTAGCTTCGAACACCGAACGGGTCCTTAAACTTGCGCTTCCATCTGGTGAGTTCAGGGCTTGCATCGCCGAGCTCCCAGATTTGCAGAGCGGCCTTCGACGGCATGGCGGCGCACTCGAAACCCATTGCTGCTAGCAGGCGCTTGGTTTGCTCGGCGAGTTGCGTCAATCCGGAGCTGTCGATTGGACTCGCCAGCTCCTTCTCGAGCGTCATCCATTTGGCTCCACCAACTTCCTTTGGACCAAACATCATCATCCACGCGCTTGTGGCGACCATCGATCGCCTAACTTGTCCCAGTATCTTGTACGCATTCGGGGTATCCCCGTTCACCGGCGGCTGGCTCCCTGTGGTCGGCCGCTCGTCGGGCGCCAAGGCGGGAGCTGGAGCGACCTCGTCGAACTCCGACCCCAATCGACGAGCGATCGGGCGCGGTCCACCTGACTTCCCGACGACCATGGTTAATTTATCGACCTCTTCGTCGCACAGTATTGGCCTCGGGACCTTCATTTCCAATCCATCATCACGTCCATGGTCTTGGTCGCCGACCCGGTCGTACTTGACAAAAGGCGGCGTACTGTCCGTCGCCTTCGTCGCAGCGTCCGCCGATCTCGGCCGCGCGCTTGACCTTCCTCCAGTCGTCAGTGGAGTCGTGCCCGTCGTGTTTGCCGGCGTCTTGACCATCTTCGCTTGGTTGTTCGTTGATATGAAAGGACCTAAACCTGCCACAACCACCATGTTCCCGGGTCGCGGCACCAGTTTTGGTGTAGCAGACGGGCAAAAAACTCGTTAGCTTCCCAATCCACACCCACAACACCTACGCTCGGCGAGCATAGGCTTGTCGGGCGAATACGAAGATCGCCCAGTCCGTTTACAGCGGTGTATTGGCGCCCTTCAGGTGCCTCCCAAGCCGTCCCCCAGGAGCCATGCCACGAGCAGACAGCACGCCCCCTTAATTCGCCGACCTTCTTCTCCTCCTTCTTCTCCTCCTTGAACCCGTGCCCTCCACCAACGGATGGACGGCGGCTCTCGCCTTGACGGGCCGTCGGTGCAAGACCGCACCGACTTTATGTCGCTTCTCCTCCTTCTTCTCCTCCTTGAACCTGTGCCCTCCACCAACGGATGGACGGCGGCTCTCGCCTTGACGGGCCGTCGGTGCAGGACCGCACCGACTTTTTGTCGCTTGAGCGGGCCAAAAACCCGCGCTCGTACGCTCGACGAGCTCCTTGCCCCGGGGGCAGACGTCCAGAACACCACCACACGCTCTTGGACTTACCACTTGGCCGAGGTTGCTTCCGTCGCTCCGGGCAGTCGACCTCAGGGTGGGCATAATCTAGTCCGCGGGGGCGGCTAACCTGGGGAGTCGCCGCGTGCCGCTTGTGTTGGACCCCGAATATTCCACTCTGTATTTCTTTCTTTAACTTCGCTAGGCCCGAAGGCCTTTTCTACAGGTTCCTATACTAATATCAAATGAAACTGGGCAGTTTCGCCCCTCCAATACTAAAACTAAATTCACTCGCTGACCGACCCTCTAGGCTTGCCAACCTCCCGTAAGATCGGCGACCCCTCAGATTCGGAAATATCCGAAACTCCCGGACCTACTCGAAACTCCCGGGTCGGTGTCTTGGGTGCGCTTTTGATCCCGATTGGCTAGCCCCACAGACCCGGCCAATGTTCGCGAACCTTGGCCTAAATCCGGAAAGCGCTATACCACATTACACTGTTGGAAAGTATGCAAATTCTGTCAAACGATTATACAGACATTGTAGACTTGACCGCAAACGAAACGCTTAGTGCTCAAGTCATGCAGCTGATACTGGATAATCTGTTTGGTGCGGACCCCAACATTCGAGTGATTGACCTGTCGCACCTAGGAGTTTCAAACAGAGCTATTACAACGGAGATTGGGCATTTTAAGAGAGCATTTGCAGGTGCTACTAAGACGGTGAAAATCCTCTGCCCGATTAACTGCAACAACATGCTGTGCTAATGGATCTAGGAAAATGCAGAGCGTACGTTTACGATTCTACGGGGTCCTTCTACATATCCAGCGTCCATGCCGCGGCACAACAGCTGATCATTATGTAACCAGAAGACGTCAGACCCAGTACCCGGTTACTGACCCACGATTCCGGTCTGGGCGTCCAAACGGACAGTTACAACTGCGGTGTGTACGTCTTACTAGCTTTTGAAATGTTTTGTGGGTCAGAGGCACTCGGTCACATCGATAAGTAGACTCTACAATGCATGCGCTACCGCTACCTGTGCAAATGCATGATTGAGAAAGGGAATACTAGTACCTAAGTGACTGAAATCAGTTAGTATCAAATTATATTTGTGGAGGCGTGCATTTAATCTTGGTGGGACCAGAGCATGGGGAAACAAGGCAAATTCATATCCTTAGTGTAGGGGGCCATGCCAGGGCAAATTAATGTCTTTAGAATGTCTTTAGCATCGAAGCCTGTGGTGCAGCAGAACACTAGGCCAGCTTCGGACTTCACAGTTTCCACTTGCGTCTCTGGATGCTCCGACGCTTTTTAATATTCCGGTTATATATGTATGATGTATAGTCTTTGAGCAGGCTCTCTTCAATTGGGTGCTGTATTGGGCACAATATGGGTGTCAGGTGGTCATACAGTCGTCCCCGCCAGATTTACCACATTGGGACTAATAACCACTGCAAGGTTTGAAGTTTCGCACAGGGTTAACATAGATGCGCATATATTGAGTTAGTACAGGTAATGGTTAGCCATGACATGCGTCGATTGACCATCGAGCTAACAATGCCCGACTGCCTCCAGCAATTCCTAATTGTTTCTGGCGTGTCTTCGTTCATTCCAAAGCTGTGATGACGGATATCTTCTGCTAAGGCTGTCTTGATATGTATCTACCGACGCTGTCCTCTACTTTAATGCGTGTGAACCGACATTTAGCTCCGACATTTTCCCTTATAGATACATCTAAGTCAGTACATCGTGTTGACGGCCAGAGCAAATCTTGAGAAACAATGAACAATTCCTGCGAGGTACATGGCTGATCGCAGGGCAAAATCTGGCGTAGGCTACTGTATCTGTGGATTGATGGACGGAGTCGTTACCGCAACACAAGTACGACAACACGATATCCGGCTGACAGCAACACAAGTGTTGCTGGGTAAGTTTTAAATTGGTATATTTCGCGAAAGATATCAATCGTTGAAGCACAAAATTAGCCGTATCTGTTTCTGATTAAGTGCGACCCCCTTCCGCCTCTCATTTTGTTTTACGTCAATGGGGCGGCAAGCAGGAAGTGAGGCGCGCAACGCTCGGAATGCAGGAAGAATCAACATCGGATGGCCAAGGTAGGAAGAAGAGCTATATTTGTGATGTTAGCACTGCCTAACTGGTGATATTTAGGTTGTCGAGCGAGTTTGCGGCTGCGCAAGCCCATTGACTACGTTGTAATGGGACAGGGCATCGTGAAGGACCACGTTAGCGACGAGGACTACGTCGACGGCGATGATGCTGAAGACGACGACGATGCTGAAGAAGACGACGCCGACGACGAGAACGAAGCTGAAACCTCGGCCATCACAGACGGCAAGGCCGGCTCCGAGGATGATGTGAACGTAATCGAGAAGGGCATGGAGATAGATGGTAGCGTGGCAGCCCCTAGTGGTGCCGTGGATTGTGCAAATGACACTGATCGTGCCAATGGTATGGTATGCATTAGCATGCTGTTTGATATGTTGATTGTACTAACATACTTTTGTTATGTTTAATACGAAGGGCTTGCAGCCACAATTCAGCAGTTTATTTTAACCGCGCGGAATCAAGCTGAGGTTGAAGCATCAGCAAAACCCCGTCAAGCGAAGCATAGGGAGCGTCCTCAAACGGATAATCGCATCCTTGGTGATGTAAGTGAAACCAGAGCTGCACCCCTTCCAAGCGCGCTAGGTCTACGTCTACGAAATTACATACCGCCACTGAATATCAAAAAAGCCTGCCCAACCGCCACCTAGCATGACACAGGACAAAAACATGGGAGATACGAGTGAAGATCGTTGAAGCGCATGATTCAATTGAAAACAAGAAGCCTGGTATCCCATGCAAGACCTTCTCGAGTTGGGAAGACTTTCATGAAGCACTGATGGGATATGAAGCCTAGTATATGCATGTGTAGCGTGTTCGCACCTCCGAGACCCGGCGAAAGTACAACAGGTTGGTCTGAATATTGCTTGACTAAAGTGTTACTCTAACAATTATTTTGTTTTGCGTTGCTGTTGGTGTTGCTGTTTATTATGTTACCGTTTGTGTTGTTGTCTATTATGTTGCCGTTTGTGTTGCTGTGAATGGTGTTGCCGTTTGTGTTCCTTCTTATGTTGCCGTTTGTGTTGCTCTTTATTATATTGTTGTTTGTGCTATTTAGACGCCCTGGAGTCGAAACATTACCAGAACACTTCACACACAGCTTCAAGAGAATGTGGTGCACATATGGTGCCTCACAGTCTTCTCTGAGTGAAGGGCTTCGGCAGAGTAGCCAGCGTTTCACTGGTTGCGAAGCACGCTTCATTGCAAGGTCAGTCAAACGTGCGGTGAATGGTATCGCATCATGGAAGGTTGTCATCGAACAGGAGGTATGTATTTCGATTGTTGCTTCACCGTGTGGAATTTAATTTTTCCTATTAATACTTAGATCTCTACTCACAACCACCGAACGACCAAAAAGACTCATATCGGGTGCTAAATCAATTCCTCCCTCGACCAAGGTCCGCAATGACCTAGGTCTGATGGCAACAATGAAGACGGATTCGACGGCTGTCAATAGGTACCTATCGGGCAACCTGGGTGGGTATTTATAGTGATTGAGCTAGATCACGCATTTCTATATTTGATTTTATGTATTCTAATGACTGTATTCACACAACTATACTTTGATTTGTATGTTTGGTGTATCCTGCTGTAATACCGTCTACAGATATGGTGCTGACCCCTCAACAGACTAGAAACATTATACAACAAGTTTTGGGGTCTACAACGGTTGACAGAGCGAGAGTACTGTTAGACACGTTTGTGCAAGTCGAAGGCTATGGTGTTCTTCTCGTGCAGGATCAGAGGACATTACCTGTATCATTGCGATGCAAACGGCCGTTAAAAAATCGTGTTCCAAACAATGGGGTGACAGTTTGGTAATGGATTGGACGCATGGTACAAACAACTTAGGCTGCCATTTAGGTTCGTAGTATATAACCCTGTTATTGTTTAGATTTATAAAACAAACACAGAATTTCGTTTCGCCTTGTGCAGGAAGTTTGGTTGTTACTTCAGCAACAGGAAAAGGAATTCCTGTAATTGATTTCCTTGTACTAGACCACAAAAACTATGCAGCAGATTCTGGACTTTTCAAGCGACACAACCCCACCTGGCCATACATCCTGACCGTTGCAATTGATAAAGATTTCACTGAATAGCGTGTGTTGGAGAAAACATTTCCCGAAGCCAAGATCCTACTGTCCAGTTGCATGTTATTACTTATTGGCGCAAGGTTTGTAGAAGCCCGAAGTACAACCTCAAGTTGTCGCAACGAGACGCAATGGAAAGTGCTTTTGGAAAGCTCATCTACTGGTACAGTGAATTTTATTTACTCAATGCTACTTAAAATGTTGTCGGCAATGTTGCTGGTTACGTTTTGGTTGTTGTTAGCTGTGTTGCCTGCTGTGTTGCTGACTTTCTTTTTTACTTGTTATACCATTTAACTGAACGAAAAAGCTCATCTGAAAAGCATTTTGAGTCGGAGCTGGCTGAGTATACTAAGATTTGCAAAGTAGAATACCCCGAGCTGCTCAAGTACATTATGAAAAACTGGAAAACGTGTGTTTCGATGTGGGCGAGCCATTCACATGGAAAATATTTATCTGCTGGCAATAGCACCACCAACAGAATTGAATCGAATTGGAATCAGGTAAATCTTCTTTTAGATAAGCGCCCACGTCTTGATGTCACCCTAAGCGGGCTACTAGCACACCAAGGAACCATTTTCCGCCAGATACTTACGACAGTATATCAACTAGCCGGCAACAAGGCAGCATTCCTGTTTTTTTATACGTGTTTCGAAAAGACTTAGCGACGCCCCGCTATTGAAAGTGCGCGCGCAGTGGGAACTTTTCATTGTGTACATGTATATGGATAACTTCACATGTTTGAAGCTTGCTGCTGTAGGTGAGTGGGGAGTTAGTATTCGAGGGCGTAGCTTCTGTTGCAACGACTTCGAGTGAGTGGTGTTGCACGTGCCTATTCTACTGTAGTCACCACTTACCATGTCAGCATTTGATGCACATTGCTGAGCATGTACATCATTTCGATTACCTTCCCGAGTCATCTGTCACTCGTCGCTGGGATATGCTAATAGCGTCTGATCTAGAGGATGCATTTCAAAGTGGAGTGAACGCATTGCAGATTGTGCAAGCTTCAATGGAAGAGGCTGCGAAAATTTGGACGCATGACGGTCTGACGCAGCACCACGTAAGCAAATGTCAGATCGAAGCAACAGAAGCGGCAACATAAGCTGCAACAGAAGCGGCAACACAACTCGGTGAAACAAAACAAACGCACCAAAACAACGCCGAGTCATCTACGTCAAGATGCGGCGTCGAGAACGTGCCAATATAGTTGTACTTTCGTCAGAGGAAAAGTATTGCTATACCAATGCCGTATATGGACCTGTTATGGTACAGCTATCAGGGCTGGCAACACCAGCTTTTCTC
This sequence comes from Phytophthora fragariaefolia, assembly GCA_030267785.1. Lineage (NCBI taxonomy): Eukaryota > Oomycota > Peronosporomycetes > Peronosporales > Peronosporaceae > Phytophthora > Phytophthora fragariaefolia. Next base: position 7,598 of record BSXT01002303.1, on the reverse strand, counting down.
ACGGCGTTAAATTCATGGAAAGAAATTATAACGGGCTGGTTACGGTTACATTATGAGATAATGAGATAAACAAAAGTTATATAAATAGGTAGGAGCCTAATGGCTACCTGCACAAAAGTAGGTACAGGCACACGGATAGCGTGTGCCCTGTTGTCACTATTGGATCGTGTGAAAGTGGGGAGCCAGACCCATTTTAGCCAATGCGGTATTAACTTACATTTGGGTGGTTCACAAAGAGGACGGGACCCCCACTCCCGCTCCATACATAAACAGAGTTAAATTTGCCCCAAACCTGACACTGGAACCTACTAATTGCGAGCTTCATCTTGCATTAATAGTGTACGCTAGTGACGGTATTTGCTACCCCGTTACAGAAATTGTTAGCAAGCGTTTACACGCAGGAGCATCTGAAAATTCTACAGATGCTACTACCGGGCCTAATGAAGATAATGAGACTGATTCAGTTACTTCAGATGACAAATCGGACGTTTCACCCGCCGATCTTATCGATAGCATGAACTTCATCCGTGATATTGAACAAGCTGAACAGCTACCAATCACGTCTACAGCAGGATCTTCGTCTGAAACCACATATACAATCCAGAAAACACAGTGCGAGGAGAAACGGGCATACTTAGCAATAACTTGGAATTCTCGTAGTTCAAATACCGACCTAGCAACAACCCCAGCAATGACAAACAGCTCGCCCCTGAAAGCACGAACCAAGACGCCAGAAAGAAGGAACACTATCTGTAGCGGGCTTAATTAGCTCACTACTGTAGCTTACACGTGTGCGCGACGTGTAGGAGGAAGCGTAGGTGTATTTAGCTTAGATTGGGTATACTTAGCTCCATAAGTATAGTTAATCTAAATAAAGACTTATTAATAACCTTTTGGTAGAAAATGAGAACTGAATTTGAAATGTTAACTTTGGCTTTGCCTCCTAAAACTGATATCTATAAAGAGAGGATCTGCCAACCACTCGTTGGCAGAATCTCTGTCCTAATGCGTGCTCCTAATTGGGAGATATCTATTGTTTTCGGCCAATAGTAGTGCTTCCTACTATGAACGGTGGCCACACTGCATGTGGCCCACCCGAATGTACCCATTATTGCACTACTGTGGAGGTTGACCGAACGTGTTGACCGAATGTGTAGCCCCGCTACACTATCCGACAAATGCTCTAGCGGGTGTGACAGTAAAAACAACTGGTGCGTATGTAGCTACTTACAAAGGTGGAACACTGGAGGTTCTTCGGATCCCAAAATCTAAACCGCGGCACAACACCCGAACGAAACTAAAGCAAACTCGATTATCGAAGACAGCTAAACCCCAAAGGCTAGCTATCATAACGCTTCCGGATAAAAATTTGCCGTCCCTATTTCGTGTATCAAAATGGGCTTCCAATACCATTGACCGTCATCACGTCAGCGAAATCCTCACTAACTATCCAAATATCATGAACGACGAGTTCATGAAGGCGCGTGTTGCCCACAGCAGTACGGAATACGTTTGCTCTGCAGAATATGATTACAACTTTGTGATTCCTAAGTGTCTTGTCGTCCAGTTAGACGCCGTTGTCAAGGCAGAGTAGAATAAACGCCCAAAGTCTAAGTACTTCAATTCCACATCGAGTCTCGACTCTCCTGATGGTACAACCGAAGCAATCATCGCGTATTTCCTACGTGGTACTCCTCGGTTCACGGGGTTCGTGCGCATACCATGGTTCTTGTTCCGTTACTTAGCGAGTGTTGCATTAAATGTTGCTCCTGCTAACCTTTGTGTTGCTTAATATGTTGCTTGCTTTGATGATATCCCGTGCTTCTCGATTGCTATCCGTTAGTGGCGCGGTGTACCGAATGGGAAATTTTTACGACATCGTCAAAAGCAGACATGGAATGGCTAGTGACAAGCAAATGGAACGGGAAAACTGTTAATCCTGAGCTGTTTGATGTGGAGACGGACTCAGGCGATCTATCAATGGGCACTACAGGTGAAAAGCATCAAGCATTGGCAAATGAAGGTATGGAGCAGCTTGGCGGTGTATGTTTAAGCTCGAAATTCCGTTTGGCTTCTGGCGAAGGCACAGTAACCTTTGAGCAAATGGTTGGGATGCTCACCCGCGACGCCATGCTCTCAGATACTATCATTGACTTCAGTATTAGGTGTATTTGCAACATGCTTGAGGATTGATTCGCCTTAGATTCGTTTGCTGTGACCTTACGCTGTCCCGATCCACCAGCAACCAGTATCTATAGCATTCATTATGTTGTTTTACCAGTGCATATGAGCAATATACACTCGGGTGTCATCATTGTAGGTATCGCGTCCAAGAGGGAAATTCCTACGTTCACACCCAATTATTACGAACCACTCTGCATTTCTGCAACACTCGAGGCCACGTTTGAGAAAACAGTAAGACCATTTTTAAGAGATTGGCACAACAAAACAGCGTCATGCATGGAATATCATGTCGAAGAGGAGGGAGTGTGGCTCAAGGCACCTAAGCAGCCGGTTGGGACGTCGTATGGCGTCATGATTATAGCTCAGGTACAATCCGTGCTGAAGGAAAGTTTTCGGTTCTCCAAGACAACTGTTACAGCGGATGGTATCGCAGTTATGCGACTACGCAACATGTGGATGCTAATTATGTAACCAGAGGTGAGTACTGTAGCAAATAAACTTGCTGCAGCTGCAGACGCAACAGACCTGGAGTTAATGACAACTCTACAATTGAAAATACATGATTTCGAAAGCTTAGAAAGCCTTTATATTATCAGGAAGACTCTTGGATTGTGAAATCACAATAACTCTACCTAGCCATGATCTAGTAGGACCTCACGACATTGATGCAACACCACCGCGTACGATTTCATGTAGCCTGGTTCTCCCACCGGTATCCCGAGGGTAGCGGCGAGTCGGGCAGACTCCTCTATCTCGTGGGCGAGCACCATGGCCAACTCATCGTGCTCGTTGAGAGGCTCGACGGAATACTTCGCAATATTTTCCAGCTTTGCCTCCATGACCTCAATTGCCTCCAGCCTTGACCTCAGTAGCTTTCGGCACACCTTTGCCTTACGGTCATTAGCAAGGTGTACGGGACCTCTGCTCCGGTGGGGGAGTGGAGAAGCCAGCAGGCCGTCGATGTTAACATCGTCCGGGTCCATTCTCGTCTTGCGCTGTAAGCCGCTTCAGATCGCTTGTGCTAATGTGAATTTTGTATGTTGCCCTCGGTAACTTTCACAGTTTCCATAATTAATCTTAACCCGCCTCCGATAAATTACGGCAAGTCCAGGCTGTGTTGCTCCGTGTGGTGCTTCTTGTGTTGAAATTAGCTCACTGTGTTGCCATAAGACCCGCCGTGCTGTCGTACTTGTGTTGCAGTAACGAGCTCCATTGATGGGAGCTGGTTGGGCACAGTTGGGTGCCAAAACTCCATCATGCCCCGTCCCATGTGCATGCGTTGGGTGCAGCAACGAGTGCCTTTTACTTAAATTAAGGGGAAACTCATGTAAAAATGTAAAACAATCCAATTAAAAACGTGGAATTGGGTTGGATATCTCAGGTCAAGTGCTTCAATGGGAGTGCTTCAGTGGGAGCGCGCAGACTCCTAGAACGATGTCATTGTGCTGTCCCACAAGGTGCTAGCCTTCCTGCAGCTGGCGCTGCCGCCCTAGGCCGTCTCGGCGGTGAGCTACTCCGTGGGCAGCGTGAGCGGCGCCACGGCGCTGGGCGTGGGCACGCTCTTGGGCTTCGTCTTCTGCGACTTGTGATACTTCCTGCGCCGGTTCATCATGAGCCTCATGGGGGCGGCAACAAGCTCTTGCGAGCCATATGGCGGCGAACACAGGCATGTGTCTTCCTCGCCTCGTGGTTCCGCAATAAGAAGCTGACGTTCGCCATAGACGTGAGCGTGGCCAACCCAAACGTGTCCAAGATGCTGACCAAGGCGACGGTGGCCCCATCGTGCACTACTTCGGCGGCGACGTGCAGGTGCTGTGGCACGGTGGGCTCGTGTGCGTGCTATCCGCGTTTGTGAGTATGCTGGTGTGCCACAATACTTTGAACTTGAAGCTTATCACAGAGGTCCGCGGGGGAAGCGCTGGAGCCGAGCCTGGACTGGCTCAAGGGATACGCCGACAACAAGCGCCAGAAGAACCGCTGGCGCCAGCTACATGCGTACGACAAGCTGATTTCGTGTGAGAACGTGCAGAGCTTCTCCCAATTGTCCTAGGTCATCGGGCTACTGCACGTCAACTTCATCAACATGTTCCTGAACGTGAGTCCCAGCTACTTGTTCCAGAGGTACGACTACCCGATCGACAAGACTGGCGTGGTGAGCATCGTCTCGCACCTGTTCGAGGTGCTCGTGCCGTCCATCGGGCTTGGCCTACATCTGCTCGAGCAAGCAACTACTGTGCGTGTAGCGGAGCTACACATTCGGTCAACCTCCGCATTAGTGCAACACGCACTAATGGATACATTCGGGTGGGCCACATGCAGTGTGGCCACCATTCATAGTAGGAAGCACTACTACTGGCCGAAAACAATAGATATCTCCCAATTAGGAGCACGCATTAGGACAGAGATTCTGCTAACCACTCGTTGGCAGATCCTCTCTTTATAGATATCAGTTTTAGGAGGCAAGGCCAAAGTTAACATTTCAAATTCAGTTCTCATTTTCTACCAAAAGGTTATTAATAAGTCTTTATTTAGATTAACTATACTTACGGAGTTAAGTATACTCAATCTAAGTTAAATACACCTACGCTTCCTCCTACACGTCGTGCACACGTGTAAGCTACAGTAGTGAGCTAATTAAGCCCACTACAGTGCGTGAGACGATCGGCCACGTTGATCAAGATAGCGCCGATAAAATGGAGCTACCGGTACAGCAAGAGCACGTGAAGAAGCGAGCTGTGCAGAGATGCAACCATGGCAGACGCTGACTCACTCTCCACTCGGAGTTCAACGAGGCCAGCAGCGAGGCCAAGCAGAACACAAGAATCTCTTAAACTAATTCACGAATGTGCACGACCTGGAGTTGTATTCGTCGTATGAACGGATCGCTCACTTAACTGTCAACATTTACTTGAGTACATGTATTGAGTACGTGGAATATACTACTTTGCAGTACTGTAGCTAGATTATTTTTCGGGTCGGTTACTGGTAGGGCATGATTTTGGGGTCAGATAAAGAAATGATGGTTGGATCAAGCCAAACGACAGGTCTGAGGTACATGCAAATGTAGTCGAGACGCTGCTGCTCTTACTGAGGCGGTTGTACTGCAGCCACTACCATCCGTTTTAAATCCACCCCGTCCATTTTGAAACGACTCAAAGTGCTTTGGGGGTTCAGCGAAACTACCGAGCTGAAACGACTGCTATCTCCGATCGCTGCATTCGGCCATTCGTTGTTTTGCCAAGCGCAACCGACCAACTCCTACCGACCTATCCGACTCCACGACTGGCAGTAGCATGGTCAATGCTGACTCTGAAGATTCTGTTCCTGACGAAGTCATCGCCCCTACCCAAGTGAGCAACGATAACGTTTCGTTAGTACCCGACCGTCACACCCAACTACAAGGCTCACCAGAACGACACCATCACCACGCGCGAATGTGCACTCACCTGAAGTCCGACTTTCGCATTCTGCCGCTGTCCGAGACAGACGTAGCCTCAGTTCTATCCACCTCGGTGGCTATCGATACACACGTGCATGGTCTTCCCACCGGAAAATAGTGTATCGCTGCAGCTTTTATCGCGGAACACAGTGCATGGGCAAGGTGGAGTTATTTGCGACCACAATGGAATATGATAACTTTGTTCCACACAGCTGCCAACAAAACCACGTTGCGGTGACCCCTGTCGTGAACATAGTGCAGTCGATGCAAACCGCTGTTGGTGGTCTCGCTCGCGGCGATGTTTCGATGTCAGCCACCTCTATTTGAAGTCAAATCGATGAGCAATTTTACAGTGACAATGAACAACACGCACTAGTGGGGCTCTCGCGAGAGCAGGTACTGAGCCGAGTGTATCATACGCGAATTCGCCACTTTGTGGGGAATATTTACAGTCGCATCGAAGTCCCACCTCTATCTCGGGTGAGCGATCGGCCCTTGAATTTTTTTCAATTTCACCACATTAGTGGTCTCAGCGATAGCGATAAACCCAGCAGGATAGTTGGATGCGGAGCTAATCTCTCTGCTACGCTACACGGGTATATCGCCGTTTATCGATGGTACTTTTCGCTGTGTACCACACGGGTTCCAGCAGTGCGTAGTGATAATGGTATACGACCGGTCTTCTGGGTGCTTTGTCCCGGTGTTCTATGTGCTAACCACGCATCGTACGATGGAAACATATACTTCACTGCTGTATTTCGTTCAGCAAGCTGCGGACCATTTACTAGAACCTGCTGAGTTCATTTGTGATTTCGAGCACGCCCTTATTGATGCCTTGGGCGACCGGTTCCCAAACGCGGATATCATAGGTTGTTGTTTTTTTCATTTTAAGCAGGCCGTTCGGAGGAAGAAATCCATCGGAATTTCCAATCGCGCTGCTAGTATTGCGGAGAAACCAGGCGTTCTTGATATGTTAACCGTTGTGCCTATTGAGAAAATTGAGTCTGGTGGCATTACTTGGGTAAAGCGCCAGATTAAGGAGCGGTGCCGTATCAATGGTGTCGCCTATATTCGAACCAAGTGGAGGATTTTCTGGGCTTACTTCAAACGGACGTGGCTCCAGCTCTATAATCCTGCGCTTTGGAATGTGCATGGGTTGAATGAGAGATTGGTGGCCCGTACAAACAATCCCCTTGAAAGGTTTAATAGGCAGCTTAACAGCGCATTCCCGACGCCGCATCCGAGTTTGGCAGTATTTGTTACTACGATTGAGGCTGTATCGCGAGAGAATGTAGCAATGCTTACCGCAGTGCGTGGACGACGTGCTCGAAGGCGACCTCGTGAGACGATACAGCTTCCAGTAGCCATGGAGCTGCCGAATGAAGCGGAGAGCTCGGGTAACGAGGACGACGACTCAGAGGAGGAAGGCTCTGACAGAGACCTCGAGAGAAACAGTGTCTGCCATTGCGGATAATGACGATATAGGGACGACAGCCTCTGCTGTTGTCTAGTGTTTTCCGGCGCTTCTGGGTATGCAACACATATCCTATCACATGATCGTCTACATAATAACTTCAATATATATGCTTTTGCTTATGCCAGACCTGTGTTTGGTAAGGCGATGCTGCGCGACAAGAACATCATGCCGTTCTGCAAGTGGTCGGTGGCGTTGCCGCAGATTGCTGGGGATCCTCGCTTCATGGGTGTACCGACAATGGACGAGCGCCGCGCGATTTTCGAGCACTTCGTTGAGCACCGTCGAGACGATCTCAAGGCGGAGAAGAAGAGCAAGCTGAAACAAGCCAAACAATTGTTTTCCCAGTTAATGCGAGAGCGCTTTCAGCTCGACTCGTGGGATCCAAAAACAACCCTGAGTGTGTTCCTTTCGACACTAGAAGATCAGCTCCAACCTGACCGATACAAGCAAATTCAAGATGATGCACTGGTATTGTTGACCTTGTCCACTCAGGAAAAG
>BSXT01002302.1:0-10628 GCA_030267785.1 Phytophthora fragariaefolia | reverse complement strand
CCCGTTCGAGGGCATCGCGTCGTTTCGGATCGCGAAGCTTACCCCAACCTGATCACTACATCCTCGCGTTCGTCTGACAAGATCCATTATCAACCATTCTTCCCAGATGCGAGTGGCATGGCTGTGGCCCCGTCCTAGGCCATCGCATCGTTTACGCCACGAGGCGTGCCTCAACGCGATCACTACATCCTCGCGTTCGTCGGACAAGATCCAGTATCAACAATTCTTCTCAGATGCGGTCGGCACGACTGTAGCCCGTTCGAGGCCATCGCGTCGTTTCGGATCGTGAGGCGCGCCCCAACCTGATCACTACATCCTCGCGTTCGTCTGACAAGATCCATTATCAACCATTCTTCCCAGATGCGAGTGGCACGACTGTGGCCCCGTTCTAGGACATCGCGTCGTTTACGCCACGAGGCGTGCCTCAACGCGATCACTACATCCTCGCGTTCGTCGGACAAGATCCAGTATCAACAATTCTTCTCAGATGCGGTCGGCACGACTGTAGACCCGTTCGAGGGCATCGCGTCGTTTCGGATCGCGAAGCTTACCCCAACCTGATCACTACATCCTCGCGTTCGTCTGACAAGATCCATTATCAACCATTCTTCCCAGATGCGAGTGGCATGGCTGTGGCCCCGTCCTAGGCCATCGCATCGTTTACGCCACGAGGCGTGCCTCAACGCGATCACTACATCCTCGCGTTCGTCGGACAAGATCCAGTATCAACAATTCTTCTCAGATGCGGTCGGCACGACTGTAGCCCGTTCGAGGCCATCGCGTCGTTTCGGATCGTGAGGCGCGCCCCAACCTGATCACTACATCCTCGCGTTCGTCTGACAAGATCCATTATCAACCATTCTTCCCAGATGCGAGTGGCACGACTGTGGCCCCGGTCTAGGCCATCGCGTCGTTTACGCCACGAGGCGTGCCTCAACGCGATCACTACATCCTCATGTTCGTCTGACAAGATCCAGTATCAACAATTCTTCTCAGATGCGGTCGGCACGACTGTAGACCCGTTCGAGGGCATCGCGTCGTTTCGGATCGTGAGGCGTGCCCCAACTCGATCACTACCTCCTCGGGTTTGTAGTGGGCTTACTGAGCTCACTACTTTAGCTTTCACGTGTGCGCTACTTGTAGGAGGAAGCGTAGGTGTGTTTAACTTCGATTAAGTACACTTACCTTTGTAAGTATAGTAAATATGAATAAAGCCTATTAATAGCCTTTGGTAGAAAATGAGAACTGAATTGAATGTTAACTTTGTCCTTGCCTCCTAAAAATATCTATAAAGAGAGGATATGCCAACGAGTGGTTGGCAGAATCTCTGTCCTACTGCATGCTGCTTATGGACAGATATCTATTGCTTTCTGCCAATAGTGCTGCTTCCTACTATGAATGGTGGTGTTGTGTAGTGGGATCAGAAAAATCTGAGAGATTGCTCCATCCAACTTCCCACCTTTGCCCGAACAGCGTTATAACGGAGGGGGTCCCCCGATGATCCGTGATATCTGTGCTGAACTTGGTCACGTCACCTTGTGTACCCGTCGGTAGGCCTGAATCTTGCTCCTCCGGCAACTGGTGAAGAGTCCAAGTGTTGAAGAATGAATGTCTTGGAGAGACTTGGGGATTTTGGCAAGTAGGGTGGAAATCCTCATACTACTCGCGGTATAATGCCCAGATCCGGTGGTTATCCGACTTGGATCTGGAGGGCCGTGGATCCAATACGCTTGATCGGGATCCGGCCCTGGGTTGCCTTGTAAGGTGTCCCTTGCCTTTGTGTGTCTTCCTTTCTTGTGCTTGTCGCTTCCTATAGCAGGATTTTGGGTCTTGGGAAGCGAAGGATCTCCCGGCCAAGCAGTAAACTCCGGTAAATCAATATTATGCACTTAGGCTATGGGTGACTAGTTGGTTGGATCTGGCCAATATTTTATCCAGATATAATACCCAATACTAGATCTCCTATAGACTACCTCCGTACACCTCGGGGGGGGGGGGGTAATTCCCGATCCCAGGCGAAGAGGAAGGCGCTTGCGATGTCCAAGGCAAATTCGGTTCTGATTTATGGTTATGTCCTATACCATCTTGCATCATATCATCCCATCTAATCTTGCATCCCATCTGGCTTCAAACACGTTCGCTACCCTTGATATGGCGACCATGTTGTATATATCATGTTGTAGAGGCCCAATCCAGCCGCCAAGCTCCAGGTCCACTTATTATTACTTCATAGATCCACCATATCAGATCCATATCCACCATTCGCCTGGATCTAGATTTAGAACCCTTGGACCTTGCCATACCCGGACCCATCCATCCGACCTCTGGGTTCAGATCTGTCTAATTCTGGATCCCAATCCACTGGATGTCTAGGTCCAATTTCACCCGTGTATCTAGACTTGTTTCGAGTGTATCTACGTCGGAGTAGACCATTCGTGGTCTACACCGACTGCGCATCATTGCGTACGGCGGTCAAGTCGCCGCAAACCTCGCAAAGAATGACACGGACCACTTGGATCTATAATCTGCCCCTGTCATCCGTCCTCGGTTCATCACTTGCCTACGGGTTAAGCTTGTCAGCTTCCTTCCACTTGTCCGCAATCGCCTAAGTACAGTTCAGCACTTGGATCCGGGCCACCCGTCACTATTATGAACCAATGACATGGTCCGGATCCATTAGCGTCAATCTCGGAAAGTGCCGCTTCTCCACAATCGCCCCCTACCGGTAGTCGTTGCCGCGGAACGGCATCACTGCCGGTACCTCTCGCATTCGCGTTCGTCCTCCCCAACCCAAAGCATGCCAAGTCCCGGTCACGACCCATCGGGGATTCATCTACCGGTAATGGATCCCAGTCTGGCCACTATCGCCGGACATCCACCGATTCTTCAACGGGGAGTCCCCGACCAATTCCGGCCAATCTTCAGGGTGCCATCGCCACGCGGGACGACGCGATCAGAGCGCAAGAGGAAGTGACGGTCTTGCTGCTGCAGCAGATGCAGGATCTTCACGCCGCTGAGCAGTACCTCGCTGCTTATTACGTCGAGTTGGGGTCGTCTGCGCGCAGAAGTTTCCGACCTTCCCGGTCGGGCAGATTTCGCGGGGCCAACATTGTCCGGATCCAGAGTCTTCGGGACCAGACTGCACACCAACTCGGCGAGATCCAAGATTTCGAGCGTCGTCTGGAGCACATGACTCGCGAGCGGGATCGTCTTCAAGCGATCAACGGCCATCTGGCTGCGGATGTGAATCTGACCGGCGCGGAGATTCTGGATCTCCAAACTGAGCACATCGATGTCGAGCGGGGTCTGGAAGACTCCGAGGATAACCGGTGTATCCTGGAAGGCAGCTTGGATCGCGTCCAGGCTGAGCTTCGGTGGGCCGAGCCGAAGCGGCCTCAAGTCCAAGATCTAGTCGCGCGCCCCCAGTCCCCGGATCCACTTGCTCAAGAGCGGGATCGAGCCCTTGCTTCCACGGCTGAAGCGGAGGCGAGGGTGGCTCACATCCGTAGTGAGCTGGAATCTCGCCAGCAGGGTCATGTGGACATCGTGGCGTGGTTAAGTCGTCTCCGCGCCGTCCACAACGCTACCTTGGTAGATCTGGATCGGGAGATAGCTGCCCGCGCCTCCTCGGATCGAGCCGCCGAAGTCGCGCGCATGGAGTTACCGGACCTTCAGGGCTCGCTGTAGTCTTCAGAGGAGACGGTGGATGCGCTGGGGCAGCGAGTGCGAGAGATCCAAGATCAACCCCAGGCCGCCAAGCAAGACCGAGAGGATCTCCGTCTCCGATATCAAGCCGCTTGCCGTGAACGTGGCACTGCTTACCGCCAGTTGTCGATTGTGGCGAGCGTCGTAGGTGCCCATTCCCGTACGCGTCCGGAGGAGGAGGATCCAGCAGCGTTACTGCGTCTGCTCCGGGAAGAGCCAGCGGATACCTCGGAGCACCCAACTCCCAGGTATCTGAGCTACGAAGACCCTCTGGGTTTTCCTCCGAAGGACGTCGATCCACATAACCTTCCGGATCCTGTGACTTCCACCGCACCCAAGCATCCCCGTGGGGACTCGGCTACCCCGGATCCCAACTCCACTCCCCCGGCCAAGCGTCGACCTGCTTTTCGAGACCCGGCGGATTTGGGAGGTGGTCGTTCTCTTCCGGATCCAGCTAACCGAGGCGGCGAGATCGACGATGATGGCGGTCAGATATCTGAAAATCATGAGGAGGACGGGGATTTGGCCTCAGATGAAGCTACGACTAGCAGGGGGCTGGATCCAGCGCCGAGGGGGGGATGCAGAGACTGTTAATGTGGCAGACAAGCTCTTCGAGCCCAGACGTCGGAAGCCCTCTCCCAATCTCGATCCGCAGAGCGGCGACGCCAGCATGCATCCCCTTCCCGCCGATCCAGTGCGGGCGGTTCCGGTGGTCCTCCAAGTGATCCGATGACTCGGATTCAGAGGAAGATCCACGGGGCCATGGTCGGGATCCGGCGACCCCTCCTCGTCCGCGTAACCCTCTGGCTGCCGCGGGTCCCTTTGCTCCTGGCGACCAATGTATTCCAGGCCGAGATCGATCGCGAATCGATTGTGACCCCTGGTTGGTGGCTCGTTTGAATCACGTGGCTATAATGACGATGTCGATCGACATTTTAATCCCACTCCTCCCGACTCAGCCCGGTTAGATCTTCCCACATTTGGATCCAGAGAATCGTCCCCAGTACAGATCCACCGACTACTGCTTCGAGCTCGTCACGGAGGCGAACGTTCTTGCACATCTGGATACGCATCCCTGGGAAGTGTTGGATGGGACCAACAACATGATTTCATTCAAGGCAGATGTCGGCGGACGGCTGGGGCTCCTGATTCAGACCTATCGCGACTACGAAGCCAGCGCACTAATATGTATACTGGGAATCCACGCACTCCTTCCCGATCCCAGACTCCACGGTTCACCGGGATCCTTGGCTTGGGGTATATCACAAGGAGCGTAATAACCGCAGATCCCATGCTGGCCGTCGTTGGAAGGCGATCTTGGAGATGCTGATTGTAGCGATGCGGGATGGATGGTGTGACCTGGCCATTCTGCTAGATCCGTTTTTCCTACATTTCCCCAAGCGCATGGAGACGGTCACCTGGTATCCTGGAGTTGATTCCCGTCAGGCCAACCTGTCTGATCCCAACCTGCATCGTCCGGAGCCCACTGATCTCCTGGAAGTCTTGAATGAGTGTAATGCCGAGGTTCCATGGCGTAACCACTATCGTGATACACCGCAGCATCACCCCGCTCGCCAAATCGCGCGGATCCCGGCGAAGTTCTACAACATGCGCGCCGTCGGCGACGCGTTAGGGCTGGTTACCGGGGTCTCCACTCTTTCCGATCTCAGATGCGCCAACCTCTTCCGTGCAACACCGATTCTCAACGCGAGGTGGATCTGCCGTAGTCAGCTTAATCCGTTTCATAACACATTTCACTTTTGCTCCAATTCTCCATTTTCTCTGTTCTGGAGTTCATGCCTCATCTTCGTCTTAGTGCTCCTGGCGCCTTTGAGAAATTTCCTCTAGATCGAGCACTTGACCCATATTCTTGATCTGGTAGATGGACCTGGGGCAGGATCCTGCTTGCTCTGGATCCCGCCCCCTGTCGATAGAAACTAGGTTGGATCCAGGGACCGGGTCTCCTGTCTGAACATCGTCACACCTTTTTGAATCCCTGGATCTGGCTGTATCTGGGATCACTTGTCTGACTTAAGTCATATTCCGTTGCACTTATTCTCTTCGATTTCGTCATACATATATCACGCAATGCCCAATCCTCCGATCTGCAACCACCTTACAGATCCATCACCATATATCTCTCACCAGGATGACCAACTCACCTTGGTGGATCCCTCTCCCACTACTCTTCATGGGACTACATCACACCGAAGCGGTTACGATTTGCGCGTCCTTCAAAAAATCAAGTAGCACAGCTCCGCAGTAAATTCACGATAAACCCTGCCGTAACGAGTTCTTCTGCCTGTTCTCATGTCATTAATTTTCTACTTCGAACTGGTCATCACCCAGATCCTGGATCCCGCTGTCTTCCGATAGTACGCTTCATCAAAATCCAATCGGTGCGTGACATCCGGGTTCAGCTGGATCCGGGGTCTATCTGGGAAATTCTTCACCATCTTCAGCTTGGACACATGTACAACCTGGAATAGCCTATACTCAGTGCCAGTTACTTCGATCCGCACTGGAACTCTCCCACCTTTTCCGCAACGCGAAATGGGCCATGCCACGTATGGGCTAGCTTGCGGGAGTACCCGATCCAGGTACAACCATACACTGGATCCAGCTTCGATCTGGTGCGGGCGGGCTGCCTCGTTATGTGAGTTTGCCCGATCCGCAATAGCTTCCCGTAGTCACTCGTTGACTTGCGCCAATAACGCTGGATCTGGTACCTCCACCTCCTCGGATCCCGATCCTGGCAGGGAGTACTGCCTACCAGAATCGTGGCTTCGAGGGTGGATCTGGGGTCCCATCCGTGCACTAAGTAGAATGGTGTTTCTCGCCGGATCCGATTCTGAGCTGTATTGATTGCAAAGGTGAGTCGTTCAGCATAGTCATCCCAATCCCGCTGATCCAGATCTTGGACATACATCTTGAGCGCGTGGGGAGCTGTCTGCACCATACGTTCTGCTGTTCCGTTCGCTAGTGGCTTGTATGCCATAGTCGCCCGTTGTCGCTGGCCTAGGATCCGATTGAAGGATCTGAAGAAGTCGGCCATGAATCCAGGCTCCGGATCATTTCGGATCACTTCACTAGCGCCAAAACGCCTAAATACACAGTCTTAGTATGATTCAGTGATTGTCTGTGATGTCCTGGATCCGCTAGCCTTGGCGATTACATATCCCCAAACTAGATTTACCCAAAACAATAACTCTGTGTTACCTTTAAATGACTTGGGTAGGGATGGTATAGGATCCATCGCGATAACCTGAAAGGGGTAAGTAGCTTGGATGTTGCCGGGTGACTCGCCCTCGTCCCTTTCCAGTCTATCAATCTACGCATTCATCCACGTAACGTTGCACACTTTGATACATCCCTCTCCTTTGGAAATGGCTCCGGATGTGCTGGTAAGTACGGCCGACCCCTTGGTGACCCCCTTCCAAACTGACGTGATCGTTGTGGAGAACATCCCGTTGCAGGGTTTCCGGTACTACCAGTTTCATCAGTTGGTCACGATCGCCGTCGGTACGTTTCGTAGGTGGACAATAATAGAGCAGGTTATTCAGATCCACATCGTAATCCATCGAAATCTTGCTATAAGATTTGGCCTCCTCTTGCGTCAACTACTGGATCCTGCCTGCCATGTATGTTTTTATTCCCGAGTTCCACGTCTCCTCATCCTGCGCCTGCCGGATCCGGGAGATACGGAGATCCTTCATTACTTCGTCTCCGAGGACTTCGGGAGCAGATCTGGACCCCCACGTCCGGGTCCACTGGATCGGGCTCCGCTTGATCCGGATTCCCCGAGTCTGGATCCAGCTCGGGAGCGGGTTACCACCGGTGCCACGCGAGCCACAGACCCTTCTTGGCTACTCTCCGGACTCAGGATTTCATCCAGCCGGTTGAGGGTAACTAGATCCAGTAGATCAGCTTCGTCTTCCACCATGATCCCCGCTTGCCGTTGGAGGGCGGCACTGGCTAAGCTGTCAGCGCTCCCATTCCAGTCTCGCTTCACGTGGACTAGGTCAGGTCATACCCGCAACCGATCTAAAGCCTTCTGCCGTAGGAGAGTTAATCCTGGTGCCATGCAGTCGATTTCGCCTCGGACCTGGCGGATAACCAAATTAGAGTCTCCGCATATTATTAGACGTCGCCGATCCTCTCCTTCGAGCCGATCCAGGCACAAAAGCAAACCATGGTATTCAGCCTCATTCACCGTCAAGCCTTGGCATACCCGGATCTGGCCTTCACTAACGTCCACTCACGCAACTCCGACAGGATCGCGTTGTAGGCACCCCCTCCGCGCTTAACCCGGGCAGATCCATAGCAACTCGCAACGTAGAGCCGTTCATCAGGTAGAACAGTCGGTATCTCTGTCTGGAGCTAGCGTCGCAGTTCCTTTGGGGGGGGCTATTGCCACCAGCGCCAGATCCGCCTCATTTCTAGGTGTTATACTGGCTGCTATGACACCTAGGATCTCATCTCAGCCTTTCTTGCACTTCACAATCTCGAGTGCCCATGGGGAGAGTAGCGCAGCCCACTGGCCGAGCCGGCCCTGGAGACCCGCGGATCTGAATAGCCAAACCAACGTTGAATGTCTGGTTAGGACCTGGATCTGGCGTCCCACCAACATGTTATACCCTAGATCCAGGATCCGCAGCAAGGTCAGCACTTCTTTCTCAACCACGCCGTAGTTGAGCTCGTTTGATTTCAATGTGCGGCTGGTGAACAAAATCAGATAATAGACTCCTGCATATTCCTGCATCAGAGCGGCCGAAATGGCCCATGCGCTGGCATACACCACTACCACCGGCAACTTGCCTTGATCGAAGCGTCGTAGGATTGGGATCTCCGCGATTCTCTCTTTCAGTACGTCGAAAGCTCGGTGAGCTCTTACCCATCGCGGATCCACGCCAATCGATCCGTTCGGACTTGGGTCCCAGTTATTGGATCCGGGGTTCACCTGTTCGGGAGCTGGATCCTCTGGATATGGGGAAGGACGAGCCATCCTAGCTTGGATCTGAGCTTAATTCTTTGTCTTGCTCATCGCTGCAAAGTCCACTTCTCGAAGTTCGTAGAGGACGGCAGCGTAGATAGATTAATCCTCAATAAATCTGCTATAATAGTTCAAACTGCCGAGAAACGATTGCATGGATCTGAGTGACTGGGGAAACGGCAGATATGTTAGTGCGGCTAAGTCTGTTGGGTTCGCCTCCAATCCAGAGCTAGACACTTGACGGCCTAAATATTCCACCTTGCTTTTGCCCCCAAAACATTTAACCACGCTGATGGAAAGGTTCCACCGATCGCATGCATCTAACAGATCTTCCGCTCTGTCACATAAATGATCCCAGGACCCCGCGGTCACCAAGATGTCATCTATGTAAGATCTCCGTCCCAGCACTGATGGTTTGATTGGATCCAGTGATTCCTCCTGACTTGGATCTGCATTTACTTCGTCGGATTCAAATTCATCCAGTCCAGGTCTAGCGGATCCGGATCCCTCACGTTTAGATCCCCCCTCCTTAGCTCCACTGGATCCCGGTCGTGGGATCCGAGTAAAACCGTACAGTGCGTTATCCAGTATACGTTGGTAGATTTGGGAAGCATTTTTCAAACCGAAAGGCATTCGGTTCTACTCGAACATTCCAAAGGGAGTAAAAAATGCTGAGATCGCGCGAGCTCGATCTGTCATAGTCACCACCCAGAATCCAGTAGCCATGTCGAGTGAACAGTACCACAATACTTTATCCAGATCCTCCAGCAGGTCGTTAATCAGAGACATCGGGTAGATCATCAACCGAGTCAGGCTATTAACCAGTCGGTACTCAATACAGATTCGTATATCTGCGCCCTTCTTTTTAACGATCACCACGATTGGGGATGTCCATGGAGATGTTGAGACACTGATGCTCTTAGCTCCGAGCAGCCCCTTGATCAGATCTGACAACTTTTCCCTGAATTGGAGCGCCACCTTGCGTACTCTCTGGGCGATTGGCTTGGCATTACCCGCATCGATATCACAGACAACTCGGCGCGCGGCCGGAGGCAATGTATTGCCCTTACCGATCAGCAAGTGCCGACGTCTCCAGATCCGCCGTCGGAGACTGTAGTGGGCTTACTTAGCTCACTACTTTAGCTTACACGTGTGCGCAACGTGTAGGAGGAAGCGTAGGTGTGTTTAACTTCGATTAAGTACACTTAGCTTTGTAAGTATAGTAAATATAAATAAAGACTATTAATAACCTTTCGTAGAAAATGAGAACTGAATTGAATGTTAACTTTGTCCTTGCCTCCTAAAAATATCAATAAAGAGAGGATATGCCAACGAGTGGTTGGCAGAATCTCTGTCCTACTGCATGCTCCTTATTGACAGATATCTATTGCTTTCTGCCAATAGTGCTGCTTCCTACTATGAATGGTGATCACACTGCATGTGGCCCACCTGAATGTATCCATTAGTGCATGTCGCACTAATGTGGAGGTTGCTTGAATGTGTAGCCCCGCTACACCATCCCCCCGTTAGGACTTGATGTGTCGGTCTCGACACATCAATCCGAAGTCTTCTCCGGGGTGGATACTTCGTGCTCATTCCAAATGAGCACGCCAACGACGCCGGCCGCCGGCACACCTGCTGCATCTGCAGCAGCGAACATTGTCGTCGCTACCTCAACGACGACCGGAAGCTCTCTGGCTTCAACGTCCGTCGTCACTTCAACTGTGACGACGCCAAGCTCTCCCAAGCGAACGATGTCGCTTGGGGACTACAAGACGACGCGCGGCAACATGGTGCTTGCCCTCGATGAGCTCGAAGCTCTATTCGATGTCGGCAGTGATGCCGACATGGAGGACGGAGAGGAAGAAGACGAGGGGACCTCGTCTTCAACACGTGTGGATCCAAGTGTGGGATCCCGTCGTCCTCGTGA
>BSXT01002301.1:0-11884 GCA_030267785.1 Phytophthora fragariaefolia | reverse complement strand
TAGCGTGAAAACGCGAACCTAAGTGCATCCGAACCCTCGCTCGTGGTTCGTGGTGCACATTTGGGGGTACACCTACCTAACCGACAGTGCACAGAGGCATCGTCCAGCCCGGTGTAAGGGATCGGATCTGGTCTTCAGATTTTATCCCAACAAAGCTCAACCGACCTTTCGGGGAAGGGAGAGTGTTGTTTGTAGGGCTCGTTCATATACGGAACGGGGACTTTCGTTGTGATCCTACACGACAGAGTTCTTCTACGGCCTTAGCACTGTCCTCGGGTGACTTCTGCTCTTGTCTTGTCCTAGCACGAAAACTGAGGCGATGGCGCTTGGTGAAGCCTTTCCTCCACGCCCACGACGCGGTAAACGTTTGCCGGCTATGGCCAGCCTGCTCTGGGAAGTCCAGTGTAGTTAAGCTGGCACGATCAACAGCGAAGCAAGCTGACTGGTTGGCAAACTCGTAGAGTCGGCTATAATGGTTGGTTGGCGAGCTGGTCAAATACCGACGCTAGGCTAAAAATTAGCTGCACTTGTCGGAAATAAGTTGCCAATCGCTACATCTGTAATCACGTGATGCTATTGGCTGAAATAAACTATCGAATATAAGTATCTGTCGGATAGAAGTCGAGTTTTACGGTAATTGAGGACAACTCAGTCAACTTTCGTGCAACAATGAAATGCAACAGTGCAAGGAGGGAACAGGGTTCGTGCAACAATTTCGGACAACTCAGTCAACTTTCGTGAAACAATGAAATGCAGCAGTGCAAGAAGGGGAAGGTTGTGGAAGCCGGTCGATCGAATCATGTGTTCAGTCTCAAGATCAATATTTTGAGGGTTTCATGGGTGCAAACGGGGACAGGTTATGCCATGGGCGAAAGTACATGAAGGCGTTGAGTTCTATTGATGCTGCTTGAGCTCGAAAGAATTATCACTGCCCAAGCGTGTTCAGTTCGAGTTTTGAGTTGCGGCGAAGACGACGAAACCTGAAGATGGTTGCTGCTTCCAAGATGCCAGCTTCTAAGAAACGCTCTAGCGCTGAGACAATCGACAAAGATAGTAAAAGGGGCGATG
This sequence comes from Phytophthora fragariaefolia, assembly GCA_030267785.1. Lineage (NCBI taxonomy): Eukaryota > Oomycota > Peronosporomycetes > Peronosporales > Peronosporaceae > Phytophthora > Phytophthora fragariaefolia. The sequence goes on along the minus strand of BSXT01002301.1, from coordinate 10,816 downwards.
CCAAGGAGTACGTATCCCCGATAAAAAAATCGAGTCGACAATCAAAACACGCGATGCTACCAACATCGACAAACCACACCTGTCTAAACAAACGGTCTAATTCGTTCTTTTAGCAAATCATGAAGATTAACCCATCCTTGCGTTATGCAGCTAAGTCTTCGAGTTAGAGGGGGGGTAGGTGGCTAAAACGACGAATAACGGTTGTGTTACGCCCGATTCCGTAGAATGGCTGGAGTAAAACCGACAATGCCAAGGTCGGGATCAGTCAAACCCTTTCCGTCTCTTTCTGTCTCCTTTGTGCTTTCGTACTTACCGGTATGGCGTACTTGGTACTTGAAGTCGAACAGAATTGTCTGCCCGTACGTTGTCCAATACTTAAAGTAGCTACCCGACTTTAATCGAGAGGTAGACCCGTAGTGTGTCTGGAATTGGCAATGGCGTGACAATGCTGTCACTAAAAGACTAGTTCGTATACGTACTGTAGTTGAGTAGTGTAAGGGGCAGGAAGCAGTTAGCTACTTCCTCAGAACTAAAGCAATCTGTACCGTGTCTGTCTGTTGGACCGGGCCTCGAAAACTGTTGTAGTTTGGCTGTGTGGAGCTTGCTAGTGCTAGCTGCAAGTCACCTATTTATCGTTGTGGTACAGGTATGTGAGTGGTGGTGTATTAACGACTTAGTTTTAGCTTCGAGTTATGTTTACCGCAGGGAGTAACTCTAATGATTTGCTCGTTGGTTTAGAGCCCTTATATGCACGACAAAATTTGTACTAGGCACAATACTTGCACTAGTAGCCTCATTAGATCTGAACTGTTCTCCCTTGTTGAACTATATTTTTATTTTATAGATTTAACTCCCACTGCCGCCTAAATAATAATTCACCACTCAAAAGCTTTGATGTAGCCACTTTGTATCGTAAAAACAGAGAGCGAGCCTTTTTTTTAATGAATATTTTATGATAATACAGAGGCTACCCGTAAAACAACGGTTTTGACTAAAGTAAGATTTTAGTTTTGGTTGTTAATCTGTTCTACGGCGTAAACAGCCCAACTCAACAAAAAAATGACGTACTCCATCCTCGGAATTTGGCTTGTAGACGAGCTCGTCCGGGTCAATGAAGTATTGCTTGTCGCCCACTGCTGCGCGAGCAATGCAGTGTTATGTGCCCTCTACTTGGCCCGAGGGTCTACCAACAATCACTAGATGCTTAAACGTAAATCTCGGTATTTTCCTAAACCACTTAGCCGACTTGCAGTTGAACATGCTTGTATTGCGCTTTGCACGAGTTTTGCGGCCTGTTGTAGTCCGCTATATATGGCAAGCAGTAACCGTAAATGTGTGACATAGAAGGGATCGCCAGCTCTAAAAAGATGCCCAAACCGGCGATATTCAGCTAAAGCCACTTACCAACAGACCGGAGAAGCGACAAACCCCGCTCAGGAGTAGCTGTGGGGTTTGGCGACGTCGTACATCACTACCGTGACTGTGCTCTACATCAGGACGGCCCTGACGGAAGGCGAGGGATTGCATTAGCGACAAGACAGTGCTGCAGTCCACAGCACCCGTGACTGGCGGAGCTCAGAGCGTGTCCCTGCTGAAGCCCGTGCAACTGCACCAAGGCGAAATCGTACGGCGTTGGGCTTGACGGCTGCACACGCACCAAGACTGGCACGTGCAGGACAGCTAGCTGTGGCAGCGCGGTATCCTGCAGCGGAGACTTGTCGGCAGCGTGGTAATTGACGCACAAGCCATAGCCACGCGAAGCCGTTGCTGGGAAGCACACGTGTCAGTAAGCACGATTTAGCTACAATTGAGCTTATCCGTCATAAACTTACGCTAACTGCATTGGCTGATTCTCTTGATTGTGCTTGGCAACTGAAAGGATTCTAGAAAGGCCATAGCGCTGTCTGCAGCGTGGCGATTGACGTTGCGAGAGGTATCTGTATGTACAGTATTGAACTACATAAAATTTGCTTTGAACAAGCATTGAGGTCGCACCGTAATTTTACTTTACCCTACAGAGACAAACACAAGATGAATAGTGGATGGAGAGACGAGCTTCGACCGTGCAGTACACTAAAAGGGGTGCTGACCATGCGTGTTGGATTTAGGAGCCCAGTTCCTCGTAATGGAAAAACAGCAGACCATTGCGTTCATTCCACGCGAAGGATACGCTGTATTCAGAGCAAAAGTACTTCAGGTACTGGCCAATGAGGACAAGTGGCGTACGGCGGTTATTACCGAGAGCGGTGCCATAATTTTTAAAGCGACGAAGTCATCACGACAGGCAGACTATTATGCGATTTCAGAAGAGAACTTCTGGAATCTGCTACGATCGCGATGGCAGTGCGTAGCCGATGCAGACGCAGCACAGCTAAACATGCATGCTAACCTGCAGTGGCGACCTCTAGCGGAGGTTTTTACGTATGAATTCTATGTCTATCTTTAGGCGCAAAACAAAACGAAGCTCATCATGCATCGAACGACGGCTTCACGGATGACCAGGGCTGTGGTTGATGTTACTGCGCTTCAGGAGGAGCATGGCGGCACCTTGGGGCCAATAGCAGCTCATCATGTTGCTGTTCACCATGTCCGCCAACCCGATGGAACTGTGCTAACGATACCGACAGACAATACGACTAGACAGGCTCAAGCACTGGATGATGAGTTGCTGCGTCTCGAGCAGCATCAAGATGAATCAAAAGCAGACGAAGACTGCGAATTAGAGGTGCAGATGTTTGGCTCGTGGGTTAAGATACCAGTGCGGGTTTCATCGCTTCGTGCTGCGCTCAGGCTACCTCAGCATGACATATTCTCACGAGGAATAGTTCATGGATTCACGCCGGAGGTAGCCGAACCTAGTGGCGAAGACGTTCCTGATTCGGACCATACAGCTACAAACTAAATGGAAACCGATGATTCATTTCTAGGAGATTAATACCATGCAATGATCTATTCTTCCTCTTCTCTCATATACGTTGCTACTGAAACAATTTCACTACTCAGTGAGCCTATAGTGTAGCCGCAGTATGCGTACAAATTATTCTTCGTTCTCTTTATGTTTGGGCTGTAAACAGCAACTGCGCATCGCAACTTCTAGAACCCGATCCGAATAGAGCGAAACACCAGATTCGCGTGCTTTTGAATCCATTTCTTCAACAAGCCAAAGCAGACCTCGATTGGGTTGAGGTGAGGGGCATATAGAGGGAGGAATAGGATGCGTGCTCCAGCTTGATGCACCACCTGCCAACGTACTCCACAAAACATTAGCAAAATCAAATAAAAATAGTGTATAGTCACTTAGTCGCTCGTACCTCTTCTAGCTCCTTGTAGTGATGAATTTTGGCATTGTCGAGAATGACGATAGATCTCGGCAACGGCCAGGGGTTTAGTAGCGGAAGCATTTTCGACCCAAACGCGCGATGAAATGAATTTATTGTGAAAGTTCCAGCCGTAGTCTCCCACGCAACGAACCCTTGGTGGTCTAAAGCTGCCAATACTGAGCGCCGCTGGCCTCTTGAAAATGGGAGGCGCACAACTGCCTTCTGATTCCTCCTTGACCAAGCATACCGATGGTAGGCCTGGCGACCATCTTTCGATGTCTCGTCGAGAAACAGCATTTGCTCACAATACGAGTAGATGGCTTGTAGCTTAGCCTTGTAGATCTCGACTTCTTGGGGAGCACTCTCTCTTGCCGCTTACGTCAACACCTTTCGGGTCAAATTCACGTCGAAGTGAAGTGCCCTACAGATTGTACTCAATGACACTTTGGGTAGATCTGGAAACTCGTCCTTCAGCATCTCCTGTAGCTCCTCTAAGTAAAAGGTAGGGTTTACTTTCACATACTCTCGAACACGCTCAATTACATGAGAAGGCCACCGCGAAGACGTCTTTTTCATCTTCTGCTCTTCCACGACGCCCTTGGAGAGAAAGAGTCTGTACCAACGCAAAATTGTTCGTATTTTGGGACCAAATATGTAGCTAACGTCATGGACGCTAATGCCGTACACGTGCATCAGGAAGACAGCGCGCCACAGGTAGTCGCTTGCGTACGTCATCGATTCTTGAGCTGAGAATTGAGGACTGCCACGCCAAAGGAGAGAGGCTACGACTTTGGCAGATAAATAGAGCCAGCTGAATTAGCGTAAACCATTTATTTTGCAGTTTTGATTGTGCAAAAGTGGCTTCCACCGCTATAAATCGCCTTATTTCATTGTTTTATGTCCTCGATTTACTATAAATCGACTCCGTCTGTCGCTCAAACCCACCAAAAGCAATCCGTTTTGCCAAAACTACTGCAACGCACAATACTATTTAAGTACCGCAGTTGATAGCCCTTGGCGCAAAGTACTTCATGCAGCGCTTGCATGGAGTACGCCCCGTACCTCTCATCATCGCGGGGGGGGGCTTCTTCCTCCCGCGCAGCGGCATTAAGGCGCGTCACGATCGTTGCTAAATCCTCGAAGTTTAAACATCCATGGGATTGTACCGCATTGTTGACTGAGTACCGTAAACTACGGGTTCACCGCAATAGGTGTAAAAAGTTATAGCCTATTCAAAATTTTCGACTTTTTACGCGTAAAAATTTAGCTGGCTCTCAGAACCAACAACTGAAAAATCGCGCGCGCAAATGACCTCCTTCATTTACTTTTCGCGCGCAACATGCCAAGGAGTCCAAAGAACACGAACAAGAAAAAGCAACGGGTATGTATTTATATGCATGTGCTCCACCTACCTCTAGCTAGTAATGTTTTGCATACGTAGGCCCTCAAGATGCTTGAGTCGACCGATTCGACTACGATGGCGGTCGCAAATGCTGTGGGGGTCGATCGGTCGACGCTTCACCGCTGGAAGAAAGACGCCAGTCGTATTGCCGCTTCGCCGCCGAATCGGTGCTTTGCTGGACCTAGCACGCGCACCCACGTATACGTGCGGCACCCGGAGCCGGAGCAAAGGTACGAATTGCCAAACATATATGACTTTTTTTAATTGTTGTCGACAGTATTTTTCGATCTGTATATAGGCTACTTGAATGGATTGTCAACATGCGCCGAAATAGATATTTTTGTGTGTCTACCAACTGCCTACTGCTAATGCACTCCAAATATGCACCCACACTATTTGCTGCGCGATCACGGGCGGCAAGTTTAATGTTCATTCGCCGCTTCCTCAAGCGCAATCGCCTAACGGTGCGACGTGTCACTCACAAAGGCCGTAAGAAGCGGACCGATATGGAGGTATGCTACGCGTTTGGTAAAAAAAATGACGAGAATTTTTATTATAATTCTAACGCTTTGACTACAATTTTATGATTTCAGGAGACTGCAAATGTACTCTCGCACTCCATCGTGCGTACTGTCGAGGAGGACGGGATTTTATCCTACTTGAGTGGACCTGAAAAGTATGCCTCTGTCTATAATATGGACCAAACAGCCGTCTATGTGGACATGAATGGGCGCACCACAGTTGACTTTGTGGGGTCTCCGACGGTCGACGTCGTGCAAGGTAATGCTGTCATTTCATATATATTATACTTTTTCTTACATTTTTACGTATATTTAGGAAGCGCGGTCAACGGCTTTCGAGTCTCCGTGTTCCTTGCCGCGTCGGCAACGGGTGAGAAACTGCCCCCGTTTGTCGTTTTTACAGGTGTGCCCGGCGGTCCTGTCTCCCAAGACGTTTTCAACCCTGCATTTGGAGCGACGATCGTCGAGCACACCGTCCAGAAGAACGCGTACTGTGATGCTACAGTCATGCATGACTGGATGGAAAAGGTACGTGTTATGAAATACCCCGTGCATTGACAATTACTAAGGTTGACTTTGTTTCACTATAGGTGTGGATGCCGTCAGTTGACGGATGCAGACTTTTACTCCTTGACAGTTTGAAGACTCACAAGATGGTTTCGGTTCGGTACGCGCTGCAGCAGGAATGCTGTACACAGGTTGAGTTTGTGCCCCAGGGATATGCCAGCCTATGGATATCACTGTGATGAAGGCTTTCAAGAACCACATCACGTACGTTTTTTTACAATACTGATACTATCAATTTCTAACGTTTTGCCCAATATTAAAGGGATGCGTATCTTCAGTATCATATTGAACACCCGTTTCCTGCGAACCCGTGAGAGAGGCGTGCTCTGCTGTCGAGGATTGTGGCTGAAGCCTGGGACGCGGTTCCTGCGCGAGTCATTGCCAACGGCTTCATTAAGGCGGGGTTGATCCCTACTGGGCCTCGTGACAGTTGTGCCCGCTTTCGGGTTTCTGAAGTGTCGACTAGCAATGCACCTCTTGTATGCGATGAATAGAATTTCCGTTACGTTTTCATGAGTACGCGACCCAAAGTAGGGGTATCACCCCTACGAAAATTATGATACAACGACGTTTTTACGGGATGTCGCGGTGAACCCGTGCGTTGCGGTGAACCCGTGGTTTACGGTACAATCCACAGATAGGGTAGGGTATCTCTCGGATGTTCCGCGCTGATTCTCACGGATTGGACCTCCCCTCGTCCGTCTACCCACAACAGTTTGCATCTCTGTCTGCCGGAAAATACCGGAGTTATCTAGCCGATCGCCGGACGTAGAAAAAGACGCGCACTAAAAAGCCTCCCCACTCTTACTTTGCCCCGACTGTGAATTGCTAGCAGAACGCCGGCGGGGTGAGAGCAAAGCCAAAAGTGAGAAGGATGGCATTGATGCATCGAAGGCAATCAATGCTAACCGTTTATGCTAGTTTTTATAGTTCCGATCCAGAACACCCAGATACACTATTGGTATTTGAGAAATGCATTAGCTTTGAGTAGCTCACGCAAATGTAACGCTGTTTTTATACATGCACGGGGTAGTTACAACACTGGTGACAAACCCGCAGCGGCAATCCAGGTTTGGTTCTGGCGGCGCCAATTTTGCTGGCATCCTTGATTGGTGGTGCCGACAACGATGATTGACGAAGTACTGCAGAACTGCCACAACACCATGGAAGGAGGGCATCAAGGAATAGTGCGGACTTATCACCGGGTGAAGCGGATTATTACTGGATTGGGCTGTACGCAGACGTGGTCAAACATGTCCAGTCCTGTGAAGCTTGCAGCACGAGCAAGCCCCACCTCAATGGTTACTCACCGGGTAATGTAATGTCAGAACGACGCTTTCATGTGGTATCGATGGATTTTGTCATTCCGCTACCCCGGACTCGGCGAGGTAATACCGCGTTGTATTTATTCCAAGATCATTTCACGGGGTTCGTCGTCGCCAAGGCGATGAGCGAGACTGGGGCACTCGAGGCGGCGAAGGTGTTTGAAGAGTGCATTTTCCGCCGGTTCGGAGAACCCTCGCTCTTACGGTATGACCGAGACCCACGATTCATGAGCGAGGTGTTTCAGAAATATTCGGAAATGATGCAGTCGAGATCGAGGACCACACTCAGCTACAGACCGCAAGCCAACGGGCAGCAAGAGCGAGCTGTCAAACCATGACCCAGACAGTACGCACCTACGTGGAGGACCCGCTGCATGCTGAGTGTAGACGAGAAGCCAGTCGGCAGAGAGAAGTGGCATTATATCTCGCCGCCGAGTTCCAACGCAAAGAGAAGGCGCGGAGAGCAAAGGAGCATAACGGCGCTCTCAGCCGAGTCGAGAGGAGGGCTATACCGGTAGAAGCTGAGACGCTAGCCGAGTCAACGACCACCGAAAGGTTGCCAGCTGAGTCGCTAGCCGAGTCGACAACCACCGAAAAGTCGCCAGCTGAGTCGCCTGCCGAGTTGCCAGTCGAGTCGGTTTGATCCCTGTTCAAAGAGAGAGATCAAGTATGGCTGTTCATGGAGCGAGTGAAGAGAGAGATCAAGTATGGCTGTTCATGGAACGAGTGAAGCCTGGGCTGACGAAGAAACTAGCACACCGGTGGCATGGACCGTTCAGGGTGAAGAGGAAGGTCGAGAAATTCGCTTATGAACTCGAACTTCCCGATAAGAGTGGATACCGGTCCTACCCTGTAGTACACGTGTCTCGACTGGAAGCGGTGAAGGAACTCGGTGAGAGGCCAACAACTCGGCTAAGACCAGAACTCAGTGAAGCCGAGCGCTTCGATTTCGATGAGGAACCCCCCGGGAAGATAACTGGGAACCAGATGAGAACGACGACCGATTTGAAGTCGAAGCCATCCTCGACGACGAGCTTCCATTATCAACTAGCACATCTAGAGCTCGACGAAGGTTCAAGGTCAAATGAGTCGGCCACGATGAGCCGAACCTCATCGTTACCACTATCTAATTTATCTCGCGGGAGGTGTGCTGATCGACTACCTACGGACCAAGAAGCGAGAAAACCACCTGCAAATGGTGTAGGTGGTGAACGAGAATTAGTGGCACCTTGCCACATGTTACCGCGACTCAATGAATACTGCAGACCGAGTCGAATGGAATTGCTACTACAGTAACTACATGAAATGCATTAAGTTATCTGAAACGAAATGGATAATCAAAGGGTGCCTGGGGAACCGGAGGCAGAAGGAGTCGCAGCTTGGGTAACGGTAAAAGCAGCGTCCGCTAACAGATCAATAGCCGAGTCGATGTCCCGCGGTGAGCGACTAGCCGAGCCCCGGGCTTGTGAAGCGCGCTCAGTTGAGTCATCTGGGCCTTGATTCGTCGGCCCATTAGGATCCGGAGAGTCAGGACCGAAGTGTGAGTCGGAAGGGGAATCTCCAGGGCCATCCGGAGCTCCTCGGGCGTGGTGCACAGTAGCCGCCGAGTCGCCGGCTGACCACCCGAGTTAACAGGCCGACAACCTTTAAAGATGTGGATACGAGAGCGGTTAGCGCATGGAGGAGCACTGGGGGGACGAATCGTCGGGTCAGACTCAGCGAGATCCACGTCATCTACCACAGCGTCTCCACGACTGGGAATCCATCCCAGTAGGAGCGAAAGGAAGGAAGTCAACGTTGCGGGCTCGGAAGCAAGTGTTGTACGGGTGGCAAGCCGGATCAGTGAGCAACCACGTACGCCAAGGCTCCACAGCGTCGACCTCTGGTGCAGCTGGGCGCCAGTCGGCTCCACCAGGGATCCAAGAAAGATTCACCAACGGATAAACTGGCACGGACGGCTCGAAGTATAGCTCAACAGCTACGCCAGGAGCTGGCATTCCATCGACCATTTTCATCACAGCCGAGAACAAGTCGTCAGATACCGAAGTCATGTGACCGCGCAACGCGTCACTCCGTCTCTTGCGGTTTAGCTTGTACTTGAACCACTCGGCGTACATCTCAGCGATCTCCTCATATGAATGACAAGCCTGCTGACTCGAATGGAGTCCCGTCATGACGCTCGACTCGACTATCCAGTGTGTACGCTCCCACAGAGCCACGAAATATCGAGTGGGGTGGTCATCTTGGGCCAAGCTAGCTGAGTTTTCTTTCTCAGCCGAGCTTGGTATCTCACCACGCAACTTGATCCATACCTCAACGAGTTTCGCCATGAGAGTGGAGGACCTCGCTGAGTTAGCAAGCCGAGTCGGAGCCTGGGAAAAAGCCAAAGGCGAGCAGAAAACTGGGTCAAATGGCAAGAGCTTGCGAAGTCACTGACCTGGATGACTGGGATTGTAGACGTCAGCGAAGGCCTGAAGACCAGCGAGGCTGCACGGAGATGGAGGAATCCGAGGACGGCCTTCGCCAACTTGAGCAATTTGTCCAGTCTGACGCTCCAGAATCGCCTTCCAGCAACGGGATGAGCCAAAGTGGAAAAATATCAACTGGTGCAGACGAGCATTCTGCGGGGTGATCCTGGAGTCCCTCAAAGCGACTTGGGCCGCCCGAGTCTGCAAGGTGCTGAAGTGCACCCTGAGAACCGCAGGCAAGGCCGGGACTGAGTCTGCACCCGGATGAGGATCGACGCTGGGTGAAGCCGTCGCCGGTGAAGAACCAGACGGGCCAGCAGGTCGCCGATGGCACACTCGGCGGAAGAAGGGAGCCTCTCGGGTACCGACGGCAGCATAATCCAGCCCGTGCAGGGACTTACCGGAAGAGTATGCACTTGTTGTGGACTTAGAAAACTCTGCGTCTGTTGGCCCCTTTTCCCGTTTCCTAAGGTTTTCTATTCAAATATCAAGTGAAATGGGTGGTTTTGGATCTCGGCCGCCCCCTCAGCCGAGTTCCACTAACTTCGGTTTCGGATCTAAGCGACCCTCCAACCGAGTCGACTAAGTCCGACTTCGGACCTAAGCGACTACCCAGCCGAGTCCGCTAAGTCCGAACTTGTGCTGATCTGGTGACCTCCTTAGGTGCGCGAACTTGGTGTATCTCTACATTACAACTGCCCATGAGCATACTAGAACTTAAAAAATGCTGTTCGGTTGAAATCGCGCAATATTATACCATAGCGTGACGGTGCCGACATCCGCCGACGGCGTGCCTACAAGCCATTATTGGCTAAAACAAATAAAAAATACACATCATGATCTGGATGCCCAGCTGGATACCCAGCTGGAATCCAGCTGGATAGCAATCAAGGATGCCAGTAACACGGGCGGCACCAGAACCAATCCTGGATTGCCGCTGCGGGTTTGTCACCAGCGTTGTAACTATTAATACCCAGTGCATGTATAAAAGCAGCGTTACCTTTGCGTAACCTACTCAAAGCTAATGCATTTCTCAAATGCCAATAGGGCATCTGGGCGTTCTATATTGTAATTATAAAAACTAGCATGAATGGTTTGCATTGATCGCCTTCGACGCATCAGTGCCATCCGTCTCACTTTTGCTTTTGCTCTCACTCCGCCGGCGTTCTGCTAGCAATTCACAGTCGGGGCAAAGTAAGAGTGGGGAGGCTTT
>BSXT01002300.1:0-14094 GCA_030267785.1 Phytophthora fragariaefolia | reverse complement strand
CACTTGATGACGGGTCATCCTTCCAGAAGTAGAGTCCGGATTGCTGCGTCCGGACGACTTCGTCCGGAGTCCGGGGCTCCAACTTCTGAAGTTTATCTTGGATTCAGTATACCCATCGTCCGGAAGGGCAACAAATCTCCTCCTCCCGGACACCATCTTGGCTTCCTTCTGCACTTGTGGCCTTGCTCGTTACACGCTCGACGATCTCTACCGTCAAGGCCCTTTCTGGACCCGTCGCAGGCAGGGTTAGAGGGGCGGACAAAATTCGTGAAGCCGCTTCGTGTCATAAAACACCATTAAAACAACTCATACACAGGCGTACCGGGATTAAAATGTGTTCTTCAGCCCATAGCAATCGTGCTGCCTTGTGAGCTGCCGTAAAAGGCAGCGTGCGGCCCATCTTGGTGTATACCAAATGGTCTACACGCTGCAGCAGCCGCTTTACCGTAAACACAGATGCCTTGAGGCCGAGCTCGGTCTTGAGCCCCGCCGCGAAGTAGCTGCCGGTCGCCGCTTTTCGAACGAGGAGCTGCACCTCCCTCTCAGTGAGTGCCATGTGCCGACCGGACGTAGCCTTGTCGCCACCGACACCGGTTACCGGCCCGCGTTCTGCTCCCATGGTCCTTCGCACGGAGGTGCGTGTGCGTCCAGTCGTTCTGGAAATCTCGTGGATAGGTACGCCGCCGTCATGACACCCGATGATCCATCAGTGTCCCTCGCTTGTAAGGACTTTGTCGCGGCCCATGCAAAAGCAAAATAAAAGCCTAGCAAAAACTACTGGTAACCGGCAAGCTACCTAACAGCACGTTTCCTCCATTCTTCTAACCGGGAGGGACCATCATTCTTTTAATAGATAAGTTTGTATGGGTTTGCATAAAAGTGTGTGTGGTGAGGTGCCTTCCCAGAATCCCAGAACTAGATTTCCAGATCCCAGTATATCACCAGAATCCCAGATCACCAGTCCCTTCATCCCAGAATCACTCAACTTTCGGATGAGTCGAGCGGGTGTGTGCGCCTCGCCTTGCAAATCCCTTGACCGGTTCTTGACTACGGATACGCTGTGGGCCCGGACGCGGATCGGCCACACCAGCTGCTGCTTGATCCCAGAAGTTCGCAGACGATATCCAGACGGATGTGGCTCTCGCTCGGTAGGTCCCAGTCTGCACGCGTTGATCCGAACTCGAAATGCCCCCGAGTTGTTCATGTTATATATATCACACGCGACTTCTCACACACACTCTTGTCCACTTCTCTTCTCAGGCCTTGGACACAGACCGTATGAGCCTCCACCTTCCACGACCCCGGCTTCGAGTCGACTCGGTCACTTCACTTCCGCCGCGGTTCAGACCGAGAACCGCTCACTCGGACCTTCACGCGCTCCTCGGTCCGGAGGGGCAAAACGTTTTGACTCGGGTTAGAACCTGTCCTTGCTCGTGGTTCTTCTTCTGCACCCCGGGACTCCCGCGCACCACGCCGACTTGGGCGGCGAACAGCAGGGCTGGGAACGACTATCCCAGTTGCCTGCACCACACGAACCACCAAAGTAGCACTGGGAACCACTTCAACTCTGAAGATTAGGGCTGAGTACTCGCCGTTATAGGTCTCAATGTCCGCTGTTTGCTTGAGTCGCTGGAGCTTCTCACGCAAGACAGCCTGATAGTTCGACGCCTCGAAATGTTGGAGCACATGCTCACGGAAAATCCCCCGCGTGTGCTCCTCCGCTCTCGTCGTCGAAGACCAGTGTAGAAACCACCCCGAAGCCGGCTTCTCCATGGCCGACCCGGCGATTCCCGGTAGGCGCGTGTTTTCATCTTGAATCACGAAGCCGTTGATGCGGCAGGCGTTCTCGACTTGAAATAGCCATTCACGCACGTCTTCCCCCCTCTTGCCTGTGAACTAGGGTAGATTGCTTGACACTCGTGTGCGCTCTGTCATTGCTTGATGTAGCTGATCAATCTCAGCTTGAAGCTGGGTGTTCGTCGGCATGGGCTCCTTGTGGTCAGGTTGCAGTATATCAATTTGTTGAAACTGTGCTTCGGGGAGGGCGTGCTAATTCAAAAGTGATGCCACCCCCGCAGTTCGAGTGGTTGGAAGCTTCCTTCTAGAAGCTTCCACAGACCACTCTACATCTGCTTTTATATTAGAACTTCACTATGCTAAATATAATACGGAGTCAAATAAAGGATCCCCTGATCCGGCTATTTCCGTAACAGCAACGCTACCGTCACTCGCCTCAGCACCCTCAACTGCAGCGTTCAAGTGCTGGCTCCTCGATCGAGTTCTGTAGACGAACCCGCCGCCAATTTATTCGCGACTGCTCCGCTTCCCCGTCCGCAGCCACAGACAGGCCGCGGCCGACTGAGGCGGGGCCGCTCGAGTCGACGCCGCGGCTCCAGGTTCGATCCCCCAGCCTCGCCACGCAGTCACAACCTCGCCGCAGTCACTCCACATCCCCTCCGCCCCCCATATAAAATGCTCGGATTAAATATGAGCCACATTTTAAAAGTTGCCGTTGAAGTAGGGGGGGGGGCATCACCATCATTCACGCACCACACCACGTGCACATCACGCGTTGGTGATGGGCCATGCGTCAAATCCCTCGCAGGAGGGCGCTCACTCGCGCTTTGTCGCTGCAGTGCGCACTGCGACGGCCGCTCCCCATGGCGGTGGACCTGGAGCTGCTGGCCGCCGCCGACGCCGATTTCCTGCTGGAGGACTCGGCCGCAGGTGACGCGCCGCCGCGCGGCGAGCCGGACGAGGCCCTGGCCGGCGTCTGGGGCGAGCTGGAGGCGCAGGGCGGCGGCGGCGCGCAGGCCGCCGCGGCCTGGTGGGACCTCTCGCTGGCCGCGCCCGGCAGGAAGCAGGACGGCGCCCCCGGCCCCGTGGACCTGCTGCTGGAGGAGCAGGCGGCGGCGCTCGCGGCCTTCGCGGAGCCCGCGCGCGAGCGGGAGACCATCTCGCCCGTGGCCATCGAGGCGAAGCAGAGCCGCGCCAAGCTCGAGGCCAGCGCCGCGGCCGCGCGCCAAGTTGAAGTGTCGGATGATTCGCAAGCAGAGTCCGCGGGCGAGGGCGCGGCTGACGTCTCGGCGGCGCGCAGCTCGATCAAGAGCGAGCAGCTGGAGCTGAAGCCGGCGGCCAGGAAGAACGCGGAGAAGCCGCCCAAGCAGCTGCTGCGGAAGCGGAAACCCGCCGCGGGGACCTTCCCCGCGGCGGCGGCGAAGGAGGAGACGAAGCTCTCGCCGCTGGAGATCCGACGCAAGCGGAATCGGGAATCCATGCAGCGTGCTCGGCGGCGCCAGCGAGACGACGTCGAGCGGATGAAGCTCACGCTTCAACAGCTGGAGAAACACTACCAGGAGCTGAATGAAAAGTCGCAGGCGAGACGCCAACGAGCTAACAGCACCAGCAGTAGCAGCGGACGTGAAGTCATGGCGCTGGAGGCGGACTATTACGCGCTGGCGGATCTATCGCATACGTTGAAGGAGGAGAAGTTTTTGCTGGAGCAGATGCTGGTGGAGAAGCAGAAGACCCACCGGCGGTTCCAGCAAGTGATGGTGGATCGGAAGCAGGAGCTGGAGCTGGCGTGCCCGCTAACGACGGACGACTCCACGCTGTACTCGGATTTCGAGTATGTGCCTATGACAGAGGATCAGGCTAACGAACACATACGCAGTTGCTACCAGCAAATGCGTCTAATGGAGGAGACGGTTAAGCCCATAGTGTCGCACTACGAGGTCCCGGATGGCGACACGTCGGAAGCCGAGTCCCCGAGCTCTCCATCTTCTCCGGGCACTCCGGCGCGTACAAATGCAGGAAAGCATTGCGTGTTCCCACCGTCAGCAACCTTTGGTTGGGAAGTCCGTCATGAGGCGAATCCCGCTGGAGAGTTTTACGTGAGCTTCTCGAAATTCTTTGTAGGGATTACGCCGCAGGAGGCCATGATGGGCAGCTGGACACGATATGCCAAGCCGGAATCAACACCATTCCGACGTCAACTGCGCTTCGAAATTCTGCAGGTTATCAATGATAGCACGTACATTGCTGGCTCGGATATTGAACACCCCGTGCAACACGACAAGATGATGCGTGTGATTTTCCTGAATTTCCGCATGCAAACTGAGAAGGGCTTCGTAATAGGCCGTCATTCCGTGAACCCCACATCACCGGAAGTTCGCGCTACGGCCGAGAGGGACTCGAATTTCGAGTACGTTGATAACTCCAACTGGGTAGAGTTTTCTACAGAACAGGATGCCAACACGGGAGAGCCTGGATGCCTCGTCAAGTTCATCGCGCGTACGGAGTACAACACCCAGGAAGACATGTACGTTCGTCTCGTAAACTCGATTTCTCGTACGATGATTTGGGAGCAGGCCGTCGTGCCGTCTTCTTCGCTCTCCCTCCTGCCATCCTGATGATGGCTCAGTGAGTTATCCCATCTCATTCCAGTCTCGGCACCCAACCGACCAGCTTACTAAGAATTCTGCTCTGTTGAGTTTGTCCTAGACAAGATATCATCAGTCGAGTCCCACGCCAAATGCAGCTGTGACGTCTTTGCATGCAACGCTTGTTACCACCACTGAATACCATCCAGCACGCTGTATTCTGTATTGCGTGTAATATTGTTTACGGCTTGTAAAGCTAGATGATCTCGGTTGTCTGGCTACTCCGTGAATGTAAACACCGGACCGATATTTAGATTCTCCCATCGGAGGAGTCCAAACATAATATCCACCGCAGCTTGGGTAGCTGCAAAATCAGTAGCGTCAACTCTCATGTTTCCCATGATTCGCACAACACAGTGCTCTTTATCTAAATCCGACCACGCAGCCTTGAAATCTGTCCATAGCGATAGATTGGTAGCCCAAAGCTGCCCTTCGTGTTGGGAGGGTTTCTCGCTGACTGAACAATTCCCCAAAGCGTAGCCTGAATTGGTCTTGAGTCGGAACCGGAGGTAGTATGAAGTGACAACTTTCTCGCGGAGTCTTATGCGTCGCCGAAACACATACGTGTCGTCATTGATGAACTGGAATATAGTCATTGACTGCGTAGCTACGTCAACCGGTTTTCGGTAACTTTGCATGGTTAGCTCGTTGCTCCACGTTTGTTGCATAGCTTGCAAAGCAGTCACATGATAAAAAGTTTTTTCAAAGGAGAAAAGAATTTCGCTGTTCTCTCGATGATAACGCACTTGTCAGCCCAAGAAAGATGGCAATGACCAACTAGTGGGGTCCAACTCCCTCTGTGCTGCACGTCGTGAAATAGAGCGCATTGTTGACGTCACTCTTTCATGCGTCATCCGGATGTACGCCCAAACCTCGTTTTCAGTTAACGGAGTCCACGAATCATGCGCACATTGGTCTTGAAAGACGCATCGTCGCATGCAAGCTTCTTCCTGTGTCGGTGGCTGGCTGAAATCGTCATACACACGCTCTAGAGCCTGTTGAAATTTGTGTTTTTCGTGTAAAGCTCGTCGGAAGCGGAAGTTTTCGTCGTTCAGGCGCGCTCCTTCCTCGATCAGACTGACATACTCTGAAGGCAACGCCTCGACGGAAACATCAACCGCCGTACTAGAACTATCTTCTCCGCGAGGAGAATTGTGTCGGGGTTCCAAAATCCCGCGGTTAACTGCCTCTTCGTAACGAGCCTCTAAACGGTGCACAGTCTCACGAAGTCTCTGCATTGTTTCCTATGAAACCAAAACACAAGCACGTTCGTCACCTACAACACGCTGCATGGGCTCCACAGACGCATACCTTTTCTTTCTGGCGTGCTAGCCGCATTTGATCTCTGTTCTTTCGCCTCCGTCCAGACCGCGGAGACAGTTGCTCCATCGTTTCCTCGTCGTGCCTCGCTTCACTGTCATCTGAGATCGCAGGTGAAGCCATTGGTGTTATCGCTTGCTCGTTTGGAGACCAGTTCTCGGCGACGTCGCGGCTCTCGCGTAGGGAATCGAGAGCTGCATTTGCGGTGGCGGGCGTCATCCCTGCTCGAGACACATGCGCCATCCGGTAAAATTCGTATGACAAAGGCAGAAGGAAGGGATTGACAAGCAAAGCTGAGGTCTAGGGGGCGGCTACACAGCTGCCATCTCAAAGTGGCACTGGACCAAGCGGGCCGAGTTTTGAGCAGCCTATGCGCGTTCCCGCCGTTTTTTTTAGCCGCTTCGATTTGCTAGCCATCTTGGTGCAGCGTGTTGTTGCTATCACATGTGCATGTATACACTGTATTGCATTTAATACATACAGTATCAATACTTGCACATCGACACGTACACGTACAATCTCATTGTTTATAGATGGGATGTCGAAAAGCTTTATCTAGAGAGGAGCTACTTTATGAAAGAAAATGTCTGCAGAACTGGCGGTGTTTTCCTCAGGCAAATCGCCTCGGCACGGTGGACACGTTAATTGCCTTGAGCTACACACGTACAGCGAGACCTCTGTTCTTGTGCAGGCTGGGTCTATAAGAGGCTCAAAGGAAAATAATTGTCAGATAATGTTGTACCATACACTACTTATTAGCAATACTGTCTCCGTACTCAGCTACTACGCTGCAATACTGCAGGATCCAACGGAAGGAAGCAGGTATAGATAGACAAGAGCAGGAGCGACATCTTCGCAAAGATCTGAACAGCAAAAAGATCTGAACACTTTCTAAAAATAGAGATTCTACTAGGATTTGACCTGACTTGGAAAACTCCAGCATGTATTTGACCAATGAAAATTAAACACTGATCGTTTCGATTGGAATCCCGTCTGCCCACATAACAGTATCACTTCTTCAATTGAAGAGGTGTCGTTGTTTTGGGCGTCAACTACATTCATCAGCCTCACTTATTCTAGCATGCACTGTACGTCAGTATAGCCCCGCCTTGTCAATAGAGTGCTGCACAGTGTCGGAGGAGATCTTGCTGAGGGCGCGAAGTGCATGATCGAACATGTAGCGTCGGCGCTCAGCCGAGTTTGTTAGTAAGGCGCTCAAAATAGCAGCTTAGGCGCATGTTTGATGGGGGGGTGTCTTTAGCGGCGACATCACCCCAACGTCAAGGGGCTGAGCAACTCCGGTGCATCCTGGCGGCGCAAAGTGCACGCTGGCTTCCATGGCTCCCAATTCGTCCAGTACGCTGTCCATCTTATGGGTCTTCAATGTATCGAGCATCAAAAGAGAATAACTAGTTACATTAGGCTTGAATGATTGATCAATCCATTCATGCATCACTTTCATCAAACCACGCATTTTCCTATGCCGAGCTTGAAACCGCGGTTTCGAGCGAAGACACGGATAGACAACCCGAAAGGCCACTTGATGAAGGCCTCAGCTACTCTGAGGCACAAGCCGTTGGTGTGGCGAAGGGGTATTCGCTGGGACCCATCGTCAAAAGGAACGTGTCGTCCTTACTGCCTTAACAGGGCCTGAGTAGCAAATGATTGGCTAGCAGCGGTAGGATTTTAGCAAATGAAAAGTATGCTCAGGGTCGGAAAGATCTGAACGCTCTCTACTTTTAGGAACTATCTCCTCGTCTCTGTTTCCACCCTTTGACTTGGAAATCTTGGGCAAAGTGTTCAGATCTTTGCGAAGATGTCGGGTACAGGGTTCGATAGTAATCTACTCGTTATTAGCGTTAGTACTAATAGTAGTCATAAACTTAGTACTAAAACTATTATGGACTGCCTTAAGGTCCCCTTTCAGTGGGCACATGGATTAGAGAAACTGATGAGAACATGATATCAGTGACAAGCTTGTCTCGGTAAGAAAACTGGCGGTATTTAGTGGATTTGCTAACGTCTAACTACTTTGCTTCGCTGCAGTACCTAGTTCAATCTACTTTTGTCTAGATTCGCACTGTACTGGGAGATCCCTATCTTCAATACAATGTGTGGGCGCCCTAGGAGGCTCCAGCACCACCACCAGGTACTGGGCCTATTGTTGGCGTTCTACATAGGGTGCGAATATCGCGGGCGTTTGTGTCTGATGTTCGGGACCCCTCCCACAACGCTTACCCGATTGCTAGATGCGGCCGAGGAAGCGCTGTCATAGCGCTGCGCAGGTTCGCCACCGCTCGGATAGTATGACCGTCCTTTACAAGGAAGAGAGCTCTAGCTCACCAGGTGGCAGCCAAAGAGCCTATGCTTCAGTTTACTTGGGGGTGCTTGGACGGCAAGAAATTCAAGGTATTTATGTCACTATATATTTTTGCTTGATCGAAATATTATTAGATAACTGTGTAGATTGTCTTGTTGCTGTTTCAGGTGCAGCAGCCATTGGACCGCGACATTCAAAACGCCCACTACAACGGATGGTTACATTGTGTGTTCGTAACATTATGCTTTTTCTGCGGACGGGCTTATTGCTTAGGCAAAGCACAACTGTCCAGGCTCGTGGAACGACGGCGACACGAGCCTGGACTTCCACCGTAAGTTGGCTTCACGTGAGCTGAACCCTAACGACCGCTACGGTGTAGCGCGTTCCCCTGCAGCGCCGGCATGACCGGAAAATTCTGACGCCCTTAAATGAGGGAGATGCACGTCGTCTAGTGTCTTCTGTTCGGGTAGTAGCAAAAGCGTTATCATATCTATTCGCCAAAGTGAAGAGTGGGGAATGGGCTCAATTGAAATGGCGTACCACCGCTTAGTAATTTTGCTGTCATTCGACAACAGCAAGCGTCAACGGCGCTTGGACAGCATTTTTCGTCTTGCTAATTACAGCGTGCGCACTGTGGGCATAAGTGAGATACGGACAACCTTCGTTCACGGCAAAGACGATAGAATATACAGAAATCTGCACTAACCTCATAAACCCGTACAGTATTACTCAAAATGTAATTAACACTCTCCGGTGTGAAGCGCCACACCGATTTTGTGTTCGCTGTTGTTCCTGTTTCAAGTTCCGAGCGGTCGCCTGGTTCAAATTGCGAGCGGTCACGGTACTAAATGGGTACGTGCCCGGTGTTTCAGATTCAGAGCGGAAAAGTGTCTCAGTTTGAGAGCGTCTACGGTAATTCCAGCCGAGCCACCGACTGACAAGGAGGAGGAGTAACAGTCGCAACATTCAGTAGCAGACAGTAGCCACGCTGAATGGCAGTTAGTCAATGTCAACACTTCACGATACTCTAGTGCAACCTCAGCCGCAAAATACTATTGTTTTGTAGTGAAACATGTGGTATCGGATTTAATCTTTACTCCACCGAGCATACTCGTGTATTATCTACAGCTATGTAGAGCATACTGGTATGATCAGGTTAAAAATAATGTGTGAGCCATGCACTCAGCTATAGCAGCTACAAGTAGAACACCGCGTAGTTGGCTGAGTCGCCGTATATTTCTGATCGAAAACAAGCAGGCTGACAAGGCTGACACCACAAAGATGGAGGTCGGGACTCACGTTGTTGACAAGAGGAAACGAACCCACCGCAAGGTTGGTGTGGTGCGTGCTGTTCGAAACGTATCTCGACAGCTCGCATTTAATATTCAGTCGACCTGTGGAACGAGCGCCACATTACCAGCTCGAGCAGTAATGCTTGCAGCAGACCAAAATGCGCCTTCTAACGAGCTGAGCAGGAACTATTAATAAACACAGCACCTTATCGATCACCGGGTTCTTTAACACGAAAACTACCGCCAATACCTAACCAAAAACGGAGAAGACAGGTGCTTAGCTCTGAAACAGATTTCAGAGGACACAATTTATTAATTATCGTTTGTTATTGAGTTTATAGAGGATATTCTGTTTAATACATATTACGGTACATCTATGTCTCTGCCTGTCTATCGCCCACCGTCCTTGCTGTGACAGTCACTAAGATGGTGACAGCATTGCTGTCACCACTAAGATGGTGACAGCAATGCTGTCACCATCTTAGTGACTGTCTATGTGCCTGTGTTGTGACAGATTTTCCTGTGCTAGTCAGCTTTTATCCTGTGTTTTGACATTTCTCTCATGCATACGCTGAACCAGTATTCTAGCGTATGTATTACAGTATTAATGTACAGCTGTATTTATAGCAGTACTAGTCGGAGCGGATGCACAGACTGTGGGAATTCAGGCGCCACGAGTAGATAAGGACACGCCTGCTATTGTACTGCTTGCTAGATAAGGAAGGATCAATCGTGGGTATTGTAGCTGCAATGTCGTTGTGTAGGTCAAAATGTGTAAGGCCATTAACTTGTGTCGAGCACTGTAGGCCGAATGGCTGGCTGGCTTGAAGGGATTGTACGCCATAACAGAGGGTGCACAGAGGTGCACGGCTCACTCTCCAGTGAGGCTTGCTATTGGTCAGTTGCATCTGTATGCCATAACAAAGTGTACGTGATAAGTAAGGTTATTCGGTACTGTAACTGAGACAAATGACTGGATATCTCCTCGGATATGGTGGATACACCGGGTATGGTGTATCCACCATATCCACCGTATCCAGTGTATCCACCATATCCGAGGAGATATCTCGTCAGCTGTCTCAGTTATTCCCACGGTCTGTGCATCCGCTCCGAATAGTACTCCTATAAATACAGCTGTTCATTAATACTGAAATACATACGCTAGACCACTGGTTCAGCGTATGCATTGGTCTGACCACGGGACAAAGATGCTCACTGACGAGTATAGGAGAGATGTGCCATGACCTGCACTTTAGTAGTATTCAGAAACGATATTCCATGATTCGTTTTTCTACTGCTGTCACGGGTTGATAGTAGTAGAGAAAATGGTGTCACGAGGAGTAAACGTTGTCGGAGTTGGCAAAAAGGCTTTGGAAAGATAATTTTGCACATGTATAACTTGGAATGACAAGAGCGTATGAGACGATCTACCATCCCCCTATCGAACGTTACACACGATAGCTAGGGGATCAATCCCAGGATTGGATATAAACGTTTATTGTAAATAAACAGTGCAAGCTTCGCTTTAAATTAAAGTTTAATGTAGGGGAATTGATTCGGTCCGAGATGTTAGCGAATGACATATAGGTATTATGTGAAAATAGTGCCAGCAGAATTTCTCCCGGTACCTAACATGAAATTATACCGATCTTTATCCTCTCAAATTTTGCTTTTAGCAAACTGGGGTTCAAGTAGCAAGCAAAGCGGGATAGACATATAACCTGTTTGCGGCCTTTTCTTAAGACAGCTATATTCCAAGTTGGTCTATTAAATAAATGCTAGCTGCTTTGGCATAAGGGAATCACAAACCATCGATACGGCAGGTTAACCAACGGGGCCCCCAACTATATTGGACTACGACTAAATGAGCTTTGCAGTCCTCACAGATTTGTGCAGAGTAGAGCGTTGCAAAAGATCACAGGACGGGGGCAGACTGTACGGTATGTGGCCGTTCAAATTGGGCATGAACGGTACTAGCAATGGCGCAGACTCGATCGACCCTGAACTCACTTCACAATCTCCTCCCAAGCCCCTGAGTCCTGAAGAGCACACTATCATGCATCACGGAGTGTTCGTGGTGCTTGCTGTAGCATGTTTCTTTGCAAACAGTGACCTTGCTGTGGCCTCTATCAGCAAAGACACAATGGCACGCAAGACCTACGATATGGCATCGACCAAAGATCGCAACGGAGGCCGACTGTTGAGAGCTAGTGCGGTTGGTGGTAATCGACGCTACGAAAACGTGGAAGGCGAAGACAGAGCCAGCGCTTTTCTTGACTGGGTGAAATCACTGTTGCAAGCGAAAAAAACTGCACCAGATTTGAAGAGAACATTTCCATCGCCCCCGGTCGCGGATAAATTGGTCCGATCAAAAAGCTTTAAACTCAAAAAGACTACACCGATGGCGAAAAAGTTAAGGCGATCTGAATCTGCTACTTTCGGGCTCACATTAAAGCAAATTCTGGATAGGGGTGCCAGATCGAGAGCTAATGATTTTCAGCACATTTATAAAATGAAGAAGAATCCGGGTGACATCGTGGTTTTTTTCAATCTTGATGCATCACTGTTGGTGAAAAAGGGTACTACGTTAAAGCAACTTGAGAAGGCATCGGGTAATGGGCAAAAATTTGGAGAATACAAGATATGGCACTCGTATTCGAAATTTTTCAAGAAGAGAAACCCCGAATGGGTTTCCAAGTTCAGCTCCAGTTGAATAAGTTTCCGAGATAAATCAGGTAAGTTGAATCATCTTTCACCGTGCTGATAATACCAAACAAATCAGTCAACCTATTCTTTGGTCTCATAACGTTACTCTTTCTAACCTACGGCCAACCTAATGTACTGATCGAACCACGATAGATGTTAGACGCCACTACGTATGTCTGGAATAGACCGCCACATGATTGCAGTATCCATGCGCTCATTAACCCTTTCGGCAACACGAGGAGCTTGTATAGTATACAAATTCAAGTCATTTCAAAATGGTTGGACCGATCGTGTACTTTCGTTGAAGTACGCCGGCCACTAGTAAGATCGAGCCCCGATTGGTTGAAAACAGATTTTTTTGCTAGACAAGGGTCGTTGCCTTCATTTTATTGGTTGCAAACACTGTAAAAAGCTTCGTTGGATAGGCAGGGAGCCAAGTTTCTTACGCGATATATTTCATGAGCTAAACAACACCTATCGTTGATTGCTAAGAAGCACATCTCGCTATTTTAATTCCCTTGTACTTTTGTTTTGATCATCTTGTAAAAGCCCTACTTTATTGATCGACAATAGACCATACCATAAAATATCGGACCTTCGGACCCCCCTAACCCTAAACGTAGCCAGTCCAAAAGGAGGGGTGACACCCATATACTGTCACCCAGCTACGCGCTCCGCGCGGTCCTCCGGACCCTGACGGCTCGCTGCGCTCGCAAGGACAGAACCCTAAGCCCGCTGCGGCTCGCACGCGTCGCCTCCGCTTGCCTCCCAGAGCACTGCTCGGTCCTGGGTTCGGTCCTGGGTTACAGCCGCGTGCTACGCACACGGACTGTCAAACCGCAGGAAGGGGCTCGCTGCTCCCGCTCGTGACATCCGTCCCAAAGTTAGGACCAATCAAAGCTCTGTATATCGCCTTTTGACTTGAAATACTATACTTGATATGCGGTCCGATGATTTGCACAATTAACCTAGGATTTTGTAGTAGCCTTCCCAAGTACGGTCCGATAAGTGATGATATTCTTCCATAAGGCAAAAAAATGAGGTACATGTATCCTTAAATTATGTGAGTGTATCTTAGAAATCGAGGTTATTTACGAGACAACACTACAGAGCACGTACGACTCCAATATAGGCATAAAACTCCGTAATTATTGTAAGCTGCGGTATTAACTGATCTAACTGTGTCATTTTGTATGCAATGGACACACATCGGTAAAGCTCAGAAAAAAATATAATAAGGTTGTGATATATCCATATTATTCCGTAGTAATGTATTACGATACTGTAATATCTAAAAAAGTATAGCGCTTTTGCGAAATACCAGCCAGTTACATAGGCGCGCCACGCACATGCTGTAAGCTTATCTGATCAATACGCACTGCAAAACATCCCTGCCCTGTCAGTAACATGCTAAGTACTGCCGCACAAGTTCTCGACCGCATCAATCGCCAAATGGGTGATGAACCCATCAACCTACGAAAACCTTGCCTATCACGTGGAAGCACACCGACTCTTGCAACGTTTCCAGCAGAAACTCCTATAAACTTATGTTTGGGCCACAAATATAGCCAACTGTTTTTCAAAGGATCGTACTTTACTTCAAAGTACTTGGTAGTACTAGTAGTATTGTGCCTTTCTGTCGTTTTGCCGTAGGGGTTCCGAGCATAGATTGGTCTTTCTAATCTTTAATATCGACCAGTAAAAATTGACTTAATTATAGGCTGTCCTGATTGGATAAAACTTGTGACTGGACAGCCAGCCGACAAACACACGTGGCGCACACTCCAACTCTCGCCGGCTCAAGTGCAAGCGCAACCTGGCCAAGCGCAACCGCCAGCTCTCACGACTAGACTGAATCGCGTGCGTACACTCCAGCACCAACGTAGCTCAACGGCAGAGTCCCGCTTGCGGGGGGCGGAGGTTCGATTTCTCCCGTGGGTATTACTACGTGCGCACGTGTGGCGTCTGGTTCGAGCTGCGGTAATCAAGCAACAGCCGTATACGAGCGACAAGT
>BSXT01002298.1:0-12028 GCA_030267785.1 Phytophthora fragariaefolia | reverse complement strand
CACGATGTTCGAGACCAAGTACCGCGCTCTTTGAGCGTAAGCATGCACGTCATGCTTACCTTGTTGCAGATCGAGGAACTCAGCCCTCGATCTACTTCATTTTGCGGGGGCTCAAACGCTTGTCTGAGCTCCTCCTTGAATACTTCGTACGTGCTAAAGCACGTAGGATCAGTGAGTCGGCGTCCATACGCCCAACTCCTTGCTCGTCCGCCAAGACATGACATGGCGAACGCAACCTTCGACAACGGGTCGACGATACGTCGAGCCGTGATGGTAGTGTCAACTTCGACAAGCCAACGGAGGAGAGGCTCGCCCTCTCTTCCAACGTAGCTGTTCACGTGGAGTTTCAGCGACTCCACGCGCGGTGTGGACGGAGTCGACACCGTAGCGTGAGCAGCGATCTCGCGCTGTTCCTTCGTGATGAACCCCAGAGCAACTCCGTGTTGCTCTGTCGGCGATAGCGTACGCATCATCGTCGCTACCGCTGCTTCTACAATGACTGTCGCCAGTCGTTGGAGTGCCTCCTGCTCTGGATCCGCCAGGTGGGGACAGTCTTCGTGTGCAACGCGTTGCAGCCGCGTTCGGACTACCAGTGGACATGTTCGTGTCCACAGGCAGGTTCTCAGCCCCGCGTTCGTATTCCATACGAACGTGTTGTTAGTCTGTCGTTGGACGGACTACAAAGTGCTACGAGATGTAGTAGTGGGCTTACTTAGCTCACTACTTTGGCTTACACGTGTAGGAGGAAGTGTAGGTGTATTTAACTTAGATTAAGTATACTTAGCTCCGTAAGTATAGTTAATCTAAATAAAGACTTATTATTAACCTTTTGGTAGAAAATGAGAACTGAATGTGAATGCAACGAGTGGTTGGAAGAAACTCTGTCCTAATGCATGCTCCTAATTGGCAGATATCTATTGCTTTCTGCCAATAGTAGTGCCTCCTACTATGAATGGTGGCCACACTGCATGTGGCCCACCCAGATGTATCCATTAGTGCGTGTTGTACTGGATAATAATCAGTATCATCCGGATTATTATCGGGTTCTGCACATGCTTGCTCTGTAGGATCTGAAGATAGATTGGTCTGTTCATCAACGGGTTCTGTAGCAGGTAAACTAGGTGTGGCCACGACTGACTCTTGCCCTGTAGCGGAGCGATGAGTTTGGGCGTCGCGGCTATCCGGCGCTACAATACTTATACACTGGTGGAGTTCCACAGTGTATAGTTCTGTATCATCACGAACAGTATCAGTCAGTACTTTGACTGCTCCATAGGAGCTAGAAACGTGACACACCTTGCCGCATACGGGCCACCACATCGCGCTCTTGATTGACAGGAGGGGCTGAGTTCGTAGTAGAAGCAACGGTTGCAGTCTGCACACGACTTCCTGTAGAAGAGTTTCAGCCTTCCTGCAGTGTCTGCCGCCTTCATACGGATTGGGACTCGCGTCGACAAGCTACCTGTAACTGCGTCGCACAGCGCAGCTCCAGCCAGCCGGAGCGACGCGCATACGCCATAGGCTCACGCTCGCCTATTTACATTAGTATTAGACCACAGAATGCACGCAGAGATATTGCGTTACCTTCAAAGAAGTCGGTGTTGCGTTTTTCTTATTGTAAGCGGCCCTTGCTACCAGGCTTCACATGGCGGCGGTCCTTAGCTATGCCTGTAGGCTTGGTTGCCCTCTACCCCTGCTTGCACAGGTCGCACCATAGCAGCTCGAAGCTCTTTTCACCTGTACCGTTCATCTTCGAGAATGGAGATTCGGGGGGAATGGCTGACACGCGGCACGTGCTGGCTTCTATCAGGATTTTCAAACCTGTTGGCCGTTTATATTCGTCTTTCTATTGACACTGACGAATGCCCGTATATCTACCCCTCGCACATCAAACGGGAACGCTCAACAGATCGCTCACCATATACTTTTATATGCGAAGATAGAGCTCGAAGCCAAGTTTGCTGCATAATTTGTCCTGCCAAACTTCTTATTCGGTAGAATACAGAATACGGGGCTAGAAGGGTTAAGTTTGCAGATCAACCACGTACGCCGGTCCAGCATTCACGTAGAAGCTATCTGCAGCGATCTCCAAGTGAAGATAAAAACTGGTGTTTGGGGAGATGTGTTGGGCTCTGATGACGAAGAAAAATGTTTGCCTGCTGGTAATGGCCCGTTGCTTCAAATATCCGCCTCACATGCACGCTTCGTATCTCGATGCTGCGAAGATCGTCCCCCGCAAGCAGGACCCCCTTGTATGGTGGTTTGTGAACGGTCAACAATACCCTTATTAACCTATGGGACAAAAGTGGTTAGGATGCGTTGCTACGTCAGTGCCATCTGAACGGGCTTCTTCCACGTCAAGCAACACCGTGACAGCGAAGCGCTGTCAAATGGATCCTAGCCTAGTGTGTGGTATAGTTTTCATGGCTGAAAATACTGACCGTTAAAAAAGTTGTTTGAAACTAATTGATAAGGATTATGCTTGCTAATAGACGATTAATGATTATCGGTATCTTTGCGCATTTAACGTCTCACAAACTGCACACCACCAGCCTCCATTGGCTGTCTACCGATCAAGTTGTATAGCCGAGATGCTAAATCGCCTCCTGAACATGTAAACTGCACCTGCTTCGCCATTTAGCTCAGCAGGTTGTGGTCCGTCGTGCCGCAGCTGTCCGTGTCGGTGGCCGCAGCGCCGAAGACTGGCTGCAGATCCTTGGTCGTTGGTGTCAGCACTAGACGAGCGTGGCCGTCGTGTTCCAGGAGATCACGCAGAAGCTGGCAGGCCATGTATTTCTAATGCGCGAGGCTCAGCACCTGCCTCAGCACGAAGCTCAAGCCCACCATCTGTGGCGCCGCAACTGCCTCATGCTCTCCCTCCAATAATGAGTATCAATTTTGTAATGAACGCGTCTCGCCTGGGAGTGGCTGGGGCTTTGTTCCTCAACAGCATTCCAGGAGACTCTTTTCGACAGGTTCATGTATAATGCGCCCACCCTGCACGCATAACGAGTCCAGCGACAACTTATTATCTACCATATTAGGTGAAATCGATATTACTACCGATCCCTGAATGTGATTGATCAGGGTATCAGCAAAGACCTTTCTCTTTTCCTTGTTCGCCTCATTATTGCAGGTAGTGGGCTCGACACGCGTCTATAATATGTGGTGAGGTACCAAACAAGAAATCAAGGGAAAGGCGACATTGAAGGAAACAGACAATAGACCGAATGCAACAACCGAAGGATGTCGAAGATTGACGATTCCCGATCTTGGACGGACGGGGATTGACGATCAAGGACTACTTAAGATCGAAGATCGAAGATAAAGCATGACGACTGAGGATCGAAGATCAAAGATCGAGGACCGTGGGGTCGAAGATCGAGGGCGATTAAGGAGGCGAAAAGTGTCCATCTTGGACAACTATGGATGGCTGATTACAGATCGTCAAACGAAGAGGGGCCGGGCACACAGCAGGCCGACCGATCGACTGATCGACGGATCGGCTGATTGACCAATCTGGTGATGGGAAGATGGGATGCACAGCGAGCCATAGATAAGGCAAGTATTCGGTTGATGTGAGTTCGAGATAAACATACGGGATAGGGGCCGGGGTCGTCTGCTATGGCACCAGGGATGCAGAAGAGATAGGGCTTAGGAGAAGCTGGATAATCATAAATCAGAGTGGAATTTGCCTCATAAAGCACAAGTCGCCTCCGTCTTCGCCAAGAACAGGAACTACATTGGCCTGCCAGTGGAGATTAGAAGGAAAGGTGGTTGATCTAGCGGTACGGTTAAGTCTGAATAATATATTGGCCAGATTTATACCTACTCTAGTGACCTGCTTATCAAGTGCGAGTCTCGATCAACCAGAATTAATTGCTAGGCCGGCGATCTCGTCTACTCGCAAGTCGTATGATCCCGCTATAGGAAGCGGCAAGCAACTCAAGGAAAGGAAAACCCACACCCCAAAAGGCAACCCAATTGTGTGTAGTTTGATTTAGTTTGGAAGTGACTACGTTCATCAGTGTTTTTGCTGCGAAAAAGGCCAAGTTAGGGTTATTAGAAAAACCGGTACAAGGGTATCAATTCAGAAATATCGAGTTTTCAGATATTTGCGTCCGTCTAGCCAGCCACTCACTCGCAAATTCTCCCGCGGCCGCCCCCCCCCCTTCCTCAGTTCCCGCGTAGCTTCACCGGCGTGCAACTCGCCAAGAATGGCGAAGAAGCGTGCTCACATCAGTGACCGTGAAAACGATAGTGGCAGCAGTGAGGAAGAAATTGAAGTCTCCGTTCCTCCGATTAGCGGCGAGTTTTCATCTTGGGAAGCATTCCACGAAGAGCTGGGCGGGTACGAGATATTCTTTTGAGTGGGACAAACACAAGTACACTAACATCGCTACACGGTAGATACGAGAAGCAGACCCACCAGTTATACAAGATTCGCTCTACAAACTCAGTTGCAGATCGCAACAAGCAGCGCACAGCTGCAGCACAGCGAGCTGGGACTTCCCCCATTCTGTTTGATGAATCTCTGGTATACTACACGAAGACGCTTATTGGCACGCACGGATGGTCGTTCAAGCCAAGGGGAAAAGGATCTAGAACCAACCACAACATACGCTCAATCGAGTGCCCGGCCAAGATTACCGCGGTGCTCAAAAGTGATGGTGCCAATAGTTATCAAGTCCGAGTTAGTAGACACATGGCTGTGCACAACCACGATGTAGGGTCCGACGTGTACTACACATACGCGGAGGCTCGCAAAATAACCTTTCCGGGGACGCACGGAATCGTTAAGACGCTTGTTCAAGGTAACGTTGGGTGCTGGACGCACTCAGTAAAGGGCACGTGCTTTAGCATTTTAATTTGGTTACAGGCGGCTCGAAAAAGAAGAAGATATTACACTACCTTAAGGAAGCCTCCAGAAAGCCAGTGCTGCCTAAGGATGTTGAAAATCTCATAGCGAAAATGCGCGAGGAAACATACACGTCCGAAGATGACAACGTGCGCGTAACTGAAGTTCTTCGTGATTTTAGTGAAGGGCCTGGAAGTGCTGTTAACGTTTTCCGCGATAAAGCGACCGGACTTACGTCTTGTATTACATTCCAGACTGCACACATGCGAAGAATGACGCGCAAATTTCCCGAAGCATTGTGTGTAGATGCAACTTATGGGACTAATCTTATTCGGTAAGTCATATGACCACCAGCAGCTTGAATTATTTTGCTAACTGCTCGCCAACACTGCTTCACCAACTTTTATTTTGTGTAGATATCGGCTTTTTAGCTTCATGGTGACAGATAAGTTTGGGTGTGGATCGTTCGCACAGCATGCACTGGTTGACGGAGAGAGTAAGCAAAATATGGAGTGTGCAGTTAGAGCTTTCAAGCAGAACAACGCTGTCTGGAAGGATGTGAAAGTAATCGTGATTGATAAGGACTTCACAGACTTGCGCTGCTACGAGACGAATTTCCCTGTGCAACAATCATCCTTTGTCATTTCCACGTCATTGACTATTTGAAGCGAGAAGTAAGCAAGAAAAGCTATGGATTCTCAGCTTTTGAGAAGATGCATGTGAAGAACATCTTGACGATGATGGTTCGAGCAAATAGTGAAGGTCTCTTCAACGATTATCCCTCTGCATTGACGAAACTATGCATTGGTAAGCCTTTGTTTATGAAGTATTTTACGGAAAACTGGCTCACCTGTAAAGATCAGTGATGTACGTTTGACGCGGAGACATTCCTCATCTAGACAATAACACGAATAATCGTCTAGAAGCTAGTTGGGGGGCAGCAAAAGACTTGTTACATCGTAACCTCGCTATGGACGAATGCATCGATCATCTTCTATTCTTGCAGCAGTCAGCTGAAGATCAGTATAACTACAAAGTGAAGCGCGTGGGATTTCGTTACAATCACGGTTACGACAAAGAGATGTCAATGTTAGCAAAACTTTCCACCCAGCATGCTTGTAATTTGGTCGAAGAGCAGTATCGAGTCAGTGTTCGAGAGACATACGAAATTTCACGAGACGACAATGGCTCAATTCTTTTCACTGTCTCTAGACTGAAATCTAGTGCACAGTACGCGGTGAGCTTGAGCGATTCGTCGTGTAGTTGCACGTTTAGTCAAACCGTTTTGCTTCCTTGTCGCCACATATTGTTCCTACGCCGGCATAAAACCGAATTCAACTCAATTATCCCGTGCGAAATGATACCGTCGCGCTGGATGAACCGTTAGACGGAGATGCTGATAGATTCGCCGACACCATGCAGAAGTTTAATATCGAGGATATTGAGACTCCACCAAGTCATGTCCTTGGTCATAATGAGAAATATCGCTCGGGGCTTGCAGTATGTCAGAGAATTGCAGAAGTTGTTGCCGACAAAGGATCGAGAAGCTTCCAGTCCTGGCTAAATTATTTGTTGAACTTGGAAAAGGTCGCCCGCCATAATGACGTACCGCCACCCCATTTTACTGAGGAACTAGACACTCATTCTGTCGGTATGATTTTCTGACTCAAAATGTCGTCTACTGCATCGAGATAATCGTTGCGTGCTTTCGGGTCGTAGATCCAGACTACATTGCTGGCATAGTCGACAATTGCCCCGCACCAATGCTTAATATCTACGACGATGTTCACGGGAATGAGGATGACGCGGTTGGTGACGACCCTGCTGAGTACGCATTGGTGCGTGTCAAGCATTCTGTTGCGATCCGGTGATGGACACTATCAAAGTCAAATCTACCAGTGTGCTGTCTTGCCCACGAATACTGTTGTCTTGCTCACCAATACTAGGCTCACCAATGCTGGTGACTTGTTCACCAACACTGGTGACTTGTTCACCAACACTGGTAGCTTGTTCACCAACACTACCAACACGCCTAGTAGGATCACCACTACTATTGGTCGACAATTCCTATCAACTGACTATTCGACGCTCATCGGCATGGCACCAGAAGGATGGTCATAACTGTGGCGTACTGGTGGTCAAGTGGTTCGAAACGTACCTCAAGGTCGCCTTCAACACGCGACCGGGTGAGGATCTCAAAGATCTCACTCGTCAAGCTATTTCCGTAGAAGATTTGGATGCCTGCAGATACGACATGTTCCAGTCAGTAATGTTGGACGTTACAGCTAGCAATTTCAACTGACTAAACAGCACAGCTTATACTAACTAGCGCACAACATGCATGGATTGAATCGATCAACTTCGCAGTAATGATTGTGCTGATCAAGTTCCAGTACAACGTACTCCGCGTGTTCAAACAGGCCTTGGACGAGGCCACGTAAATTCGCACGTACCAGGACGAGAAGGTAACGCGGCTACTCTCGGCGTACGCCGTACACAGTCGGCAGGAGGACGGACGGAATGAGCGCAGAGGCATGAAGACGGAGGACGCGTAGAAGCAGCTAGCGGAGCTCCCGGAGGCACCGTACAGAGTAGCCGTTTGGGCTCGTAGACGGCGGAAACGCAAAGTTGAGTTCGTAGAGATTTTTTCTGAAATACCGACGGGAACCGGTACTCCTTGCCGCCTGATTCTACTTAATAAATGGCTTGATTCTACCCAAACACTGGTGAATGTAGGGAGAGCCATTTAGTTTTGTTCACAACCAGTGGAGATGCTCGAGGTAAGTAAGCAAATATGAAAAAAGTAAGCAAAGAGGGTAAGCAAATACGTAAAAAGAAAATAAGTAAACGAGTAAGCAAATAAAAGTTTGTGATAAAATGAATGGAAATGTAAGTAAGTAAGCGAGTGAGCAAACCATAATAGTAATAATGTGAGTAAGTGAGGAAGTAAGTACTAAGTAAGTAAGTTAGTAAGTAGGAGTCTCTCCACCACTTGTAGACACAATTCGACAACTCGAAAGTGTTACTGATAATGCTGCGCTGCGCCAGTGTCCTCACAGCTCGATGAGCGCGGCCTAATCACTGTCGAAAGGGGCGTTGGTGTGGTGGAGGGTGCTAGATCTCTCCAAGCCAGAGGAAGAGATGTGGAGTGGCGTAGAGTGCCAGAGCTACCTGTGCAAAGAGGGGGGGTGAGGACAGCATGGCATTGACAGAGGTGGGGGGTCTATTTGTGCTGACTAGAGGATGTTTTACTTGCGTAAAGAAGGAAGTGAGCAGATCTGCTTACTTTTATTTGAGTAAAAAACGAGCATTTTACGATAGCTTTTCTCAAATGCCATGTCGTAAAGTAAAACTACTTTGTTTGAGATACTTTTAGGCCCTGGTCTAAGTAAAAGTTCTGAAACTCGTTCCGAACGAACTTGCATTTTTATTGGCTAAAATTGCATGTCGTACTCGGAACGAGTTTCAGGTTCTGACCCGTTCTGTATGGCGTTCTGAACTGGGAACGCGTTTTGCTGTCTATAGCCACCTTGTCTCTGCCAAATCGTGTTCGGAAGCCAAGCGCACCACATCTCCATTTTCGTCAAAGCGAAGACACTGTCTGTCTCAACCAACATATACACTGTCGGGCTCAACCAGCATCGCGATCGCACCAGACCAATCGTCCGGCAATACATGATACTATCTCGTACACGCTCCAGGTAGACACATATCTTCGATCGACTACACTATCTACACGAACAGGACTTTCTTTTTCCTGGCCGTTGATGGCTCTCTCATTCGCATTATTATAATAGCCGCCCAGCAGAGAATGTATTGTACTGACGGCTGGTTACTGTGACCTCACTATCTTTGATGAATTCTTCAGTGCCTTATACACCCTCAGAATTCGTTCTGGCCAGCTTCCTCACTCAGAACAAACTTCGGAACTCGTCTACTTTGACCAGAACGCCATGTTCTTCTACACCGATCCCTAATTGGAATCTCAGCACCGTTTTACTTAGACCAGGGGCTTAGAACATCTCCACCTAGAGAAAACTAAACGCAAAGTGGTCCCAAACCCGCACCAACGACATGACAAAGGTGGCATAGACGGTGCATCTTCCGCCAAAACCAGAGCAGAGTGAGCAAATTAAATCTTATCACGCGTACAGGCTACGTCCATTAGCTTCTGTAGCTATGAATTCTTGTTCTTCCATTTTCATGTGAGAGAGCTTGGCGATGCTGCTCTAGAATTCCGTTTATGCTGCCGGTGGCCGTGAGAGGGAAATATGTAGCTAGGGTAGTACCACTGGCGCTGCTGGGGTTGCAGTGGGCACAAGTGAGGGCTGTGCAAAGTCCAGTGATGGCTTTAGAGTAGGCAAGGCTGCCATTTGAGTCCCTAATGCTGAAGATGACATGAGAGGAGGAGGAAGTTAGTGATAGAACTGGGACTGGAGGCTGCTCTACGACGGCTGGTTGTCTTTCATATCACGTTGAACTCTCTGAATTTCACGCTCCGACGAGGCCTCCCGCACATGGCAAACGCCTGCACCTACATATAAATCAAAATCCCTTTGGGTGGTATGATTCTAGAAAAGTTAATGAACCGAATTTTCCCGAGGGGGCCTCCCGGCTTCACCATTGTGACCACCATCGCGTAACTCCACGGCAAGTCAAACACGGATTTCAGAGCTTTGTCGCGCACCTCGTAATATTGTTGAAGTCAGCAAATGGTGATTCAGAAGTTTTTAAGCTTTTAGGTTTAAAAAGGTTTCAAGGTTTTAGCTTGCCATTCTTATTTACAATATAATAACCTAATTTGATAACGATCATATCGTTGACCTTGTGGCGCAATGGATAGCGCATCTGACTTCTAATCAGGGGGTTGTGGGTTCGAGTCCCATCAAGGTCGACTTATTTATTTTGTTCCTTCTCTGCAATTTAAATCCCTTCAAACTAAGTTTAACATTCCATCGCTGCCTTTCCAACTAGGTAATGAACAGTCATTAGACCTCCTAATTGGAACTACACCGAGAGCTGTGGAACCCGGGAAAAAGAGGGTGCGACATGTTAAGGTACTCATCTCTCGGCCGAGAGCTGACCAAGGGATCGATATTGAAAGAGCTGAGAAGATATGAGCAATCGTTCACTTGGTCATCTCCTTCGTGCGTGCACGAACCGCACGAATTCTCTCAGCTTTTCACTCAGTCGTTGCATGTCATTCTTCAAAATCCGATCTCGCCACTGATCATCATGGCTCGCTCCATCCCCAGCACCCGATCCTAGCTTTCTTCGGCCTGCTTTGGCCCAACTTCGAGCTCCTCTCGTCACGAGGAAGCCTAGGAAGACAGACGCAATAGAGGAGATTGGATTCAAGAGGCAAGCATGTCGTCTTGAAGTTATTATAATCTACGATCGAAGGCGTCGGGAAGTTGCCGGCAACAGCGGCTCGAGATTGCTGATGCAGTCGTAGACATGTTTTCGGCGATCAGAGTGATTTTGATCGTCGCGTTCACTGCACGAAAATCACTATCTGTCTATTTAACCAGAATCCGACCATCCAACTCACAGTATCTCGTATTGTGCTAGCCGTAGTGGGATAAAGTGAGTAACTGAGCTCGTGTCATCTACATGGCATTCGATCAGAAGCAGGCGGACTAGAGAATAAAGGTTGTGCTTGGGCAAGTAGGGCCTACCGTGTACCGTAGGCAGCTTCTGATTTCGAGGTCTATTGATGCAAGGTCACAATGCTGTGCCTATACAGTCCCCGTGGATATTTCAGAAAGCAGCCCTAAAACCCAAACTAAAAGGGTTAGTCGAACCATCAAAAATGGCCAAAAAGTGAGAATGAGCAGATCAGATTTATAAACAGAAACTTTACAAAAACTTCAGCAAGATCTGTATTGTGGCAAATGAGCGGGAAGAAGGGAGTGAGAGAACTGCTCATTGTGGAGGTCCTGCTCCGTTTCGAAACAATTATGGAAGAGTAAGCATAAGCAAGTCGAAAAGCTAAGCACGCTTTTTTGCAAGGTTTGACTCTCCTAAAGTCAGCGTCAAAGGATCTTCTCCATGGCGGTACCAGAGGAAGCTATGGCCAATCTCCCTATAGATTTACTGCCAGGACCGCGTGCTGACTCCACGCCCGATTCTCGCATGCACACAAGCACGTTGCGCTCGCCACCTGACTCGGGTCCTATCGCTACAGCCCGTACCAAAGAGAATCTTCCCAGTCGAGCCCGTCAAGGAATCTTCTGGTATCCCCAACGGTGACACGCAGGGTGATGTTCTCACTTTCGCCCCGCTTGCCAAGCACCCTCCTCGCCCCGTCCATCGCCGGCCTCAGTGTGCTCGGGTCGCCAGTCTACCCCTGGGCGATCACCCCGCACGCCACCTCCAGCCCGTTCACCGCGCCAATCGACCCCTGGGCGATTGCCCTGTGCGCCATCTCAAGCGCGATCATCTCGCTCATCAATCCCTGCGCGGTTCCCTCACGCCTCCTGTGCTCATAGTTCAGTTACACGGCCACGGGGATCACCATTGAAGACCGGACGCCCTTGCGACGGCATTTGGTTGCATTTCACCATTGAGCGCGAAAATGGGAAAAAGTATGGGTGCTGAAACTACTAAAGAAGAATGGAAAGCCGAGCGGAAATTCACTTAACCATTTGGTAAACCTGGACAATGCCCAAATGTCCCCAGAGATGTTCACGTCTTGCTGTGGCCTACATCAGCCCAAAATCGACGCCGACGACGGATTCGACTGGGCAACCCGTTAAGCATAATATTGATCAACATGCCTTTGAAATGACACTTGCGTGGGTATTTCTCGTTTGTGCGCTTCCATTCATACTCGCTGAAGTACAAGTGTTTCGCCACTTTATTGCACTTCTAGCTCCTTCATTCAAGCTACCGTCGAGGGGCGTGATTGTAGAAGACCACGGCCTCGAACATGTCCAGCCCACTAGCGTAAAACAGCATCACGCACAGCGTCATGATGTGACGTGGACGTCCGTCTGCCAATGAGATGGCAGAGGACTCCCACGTCAATGGCTAATACATACCTTTCTGTTTACGCTGTACAGCGTAATAAAACATTGCATGGTTTATATTCGTTACATGCTATCTTACTGGTCAATATCAAGAATAATCATGATTATGGGACGCATAAACATGGAGTTTCATGCGACC
>BSXT01002295.1:0-21015 GCA_030267785.1 Phytophthora fragariaefolia | reverse complement strand
CAGTCGATCACTGGATCATGCCGTGCAAACCACGGCATGCCCAACACCATGTCGAACTTATCGTCTAGGTCTAGTACGATAAGTTCGTCCACGAACTTCTTCTCTTCGTACGAGAAGCGTGCGCGTACGACACGCTTCTCGGTTCTAACAACGACACCCGTTGCTAGCCGTACTTCCAATAGACTTCGAGGTAGTTCCACTGCCTCGAAGTCAAGTCTTGTTAGACTCTGTAGTCGAACAAAGTTGTTCGACGCACCACAGTCTACTAGTGCACGAAGAGAGCTTTCTCTCTTCGAGTTAACCTTCAGGATGACAAGGTTTGGCTTGTCATCTTTCTTCTTGCAGTGAGAGTGACTCTCACTGGAGGCAGCAGCCTTCGATACAGCGTGTCCGATGTCGACACGCTCGGCTGCATCACCAGCAGGGGGCCCCGCGCCTGCTGGTTGCCTTACTTTTTTGGCTGCCCGTGGCGATACCCAGTATCGTCACGTCGGCCCTTAACCGCGTGTTCGGGCTACCAGTGGACATGTTCATGTCCACGGCCAGGTTCTCAGCCCCGCGTTCGTATTCCATACGAACGTGTTGGTAGTCGGTCGTTGGACGGACTACAAAGTTCAACCAGGTGTAGTGGGCTTACTTAGCTCACTACTTTAGCTTACACGTGTGCGCGACGTGTAGGAGGAAGCGTAGGTTTATTTATATTAGATTAAGTATACTTAACCTTGTAAGTATAGTTAACCTAAATAAAATAATATTAATAACCCTTTTTGGTAGAAATGAGAACTGAATTTGAATGTAAACTTTGGACTTGCCTCCCAAAACTGATATCTACAAAGAGAGGATCTACCAACGAGTGTTTGGCAGAATCTCTGTCCTAATGCATGTTCCAAATTGGCAGATATCTATTGCTTTCTGCCAATAGTAGTGCTCCCTACAATGAATGGTGCCCACACTGCATGTGGCCCACCCGAATGTATCCATTAGTGCGTGTTGCACTAATGTGGAGGTTGCCCGAATGTGTAGCCCCGCTACAGTCTTGACTGACCCGGTGCCCTTCCTAACTGAGGGACCACAGTGGGATAGCGTGAAAACGTGAACCTAAGTGCATCCGAACCCTCGCTCGTGGTTCGTGGTGCACATTTGAGGGTACACCTACCTAACCGACAGTGCACAGAGGCATCGTCCAGCCCGGTGTAAGGGATCGGATCCGGTCTTCAGAT
The DNA here is from genome assembly GCA_030267785.1 of Phytophthora fragariaefolia. Lineage (NCBI taxonomy): Eukaryota > Oomycota > Peronosporomycetes > Peronosporales > Peronosporaceae > Phytophthora > Phytophthora fragariaefolia. Next base: position 19,795 of record BSXT01002295.1, on the reverse strand, counting down.
TTTATCCCAACAATGCTCAACCGACCTTTCGGGGAAGTGAGAGTGTTGTTGGTAGGGCTCGTTCCTATACGGAACGGGGACTTTCGTTATGATCCTACTCGACAAGGACTACACATCCAAGTTCATGCTCCTACTCTCTCAGTCATCGATGGAGCTGCCTGAGATGGCGAAACGATGGTTTTATCAGCAAAACTTGCGAGGTGACACCAGCTGCCACATCTCTCAGAATAACCCGAAAACGCTACAGGCAGCCATCGAGCACGCTCAGCGTTTCGAGGACGCGCGTAGTACTCGCCCCCGTGATACAGTCCAGCCTGTTCAACCGGCCGGTAATAAGAAACCGGGCAGAGCATCGACAGCGCCAACAACACGCCCAACCACCGACCCAACGAAGCCACCTATCATCTGTCATCGTTGCGGGGAGCCAGGCCACATTGCACCAGCGTGTCCCAATCGCGGGACCACTGGGATGCAAAAAAGTAGTTAGCCCATCGGGCTGGCGCCCCGCTGAGCAAGGCCCCAACAGTGCTGACCCTACACTGCCGGCACGCTCATCTACTCGTGCTTAAGCCACCTGGAGTAGCACAGTCACCGGATCTTTTCTTTTACAGCCGTGACAACCCTGTGTTCAAGCGGCCGAAGCACGACCTTTATGGTTTTCTAGAGCAGATGCCTACCATTTGGTCCCATTCTGTTTCTACATTTGTTGATTGTGGTGCATCTTTCAACGCGATCACGCCGCAGCTGGTTGAGAAGCTTGGCCTGGTGGTGAAAGATTACATCAAACCCGTCTCCATCCGCGTTGGAGGAGGCAAAGAATTCGTGATTCTACGGAAGGTTGTCACTTTTAAGTGCCGCATCCCCGGATTTTCGCCATATGCTTCTCGGGCGCTCGTTATGGAGGTCCCCGAAAATAAGGATGTCCTTTTGGGGATGCCTTGGGTTATCACTATGAACCCTGACATCGACTGGGCAGCCAGAACGATTTCATCCCGCAATAGCTCTGCGGTGCTGGCTTTTTGCCAGTGCGTTCCTGTCCAGGCAGCAGCGCGGATTGGTGGTCGACGAACTCGCTGCTCTACAGCCTCCAAGGGTCTATCCAACACAGAAGTGCTGCGCTACTATCGACAGTATGACTATAACTCTGCTCACGGATCCACCCGAGTAGTCTCGACTCGCTAGCTGAAGCAACTGCTCCGCGCCACTGATAACGAGTTTTGTCTTTTCCTCCATGCCAACGAGTCACCCTCCAAGGCACAACTCGCGTGGGAAGCGCTGCGTTCGTCTCCAGCCTACCTCCTGTTATGCAAGTTCAAGTCGGAGTTATTTCGCGAGGAGCTTCCGTCGGTGCCACCAGTGCGCGAAGGTTTAATGGAGGCCAGTATTGAATTGACTGATGATACACCCGTGCACCGAAAGCAATTTCCCCTTTCTGCGGCGCAGAAAGAAGCCATCCGGCTATGGACCCAAGAGATGCTTGCCGCTCAAATTATTCGGAAGACGGCCTCTCCTTACTGTTCGCCGACATTTTGCGTGCGGAAGTGTTCTGAGAAGTGGCGAATCGTTCACGATTTGCGAGGTCTTAACGTGAAAATGCGAGTTCCCGCGAACCCGACACCTCGAAAGGAGGAGATTTACCGAGCCATGGCTAACAGCAAACGTTTTTCCGCCATGGATTTATTGTGGGGATTCTATCAGGTTGGACTACGTGAGGATTCAATTCCATACACAGCATTTTCGACACCGGATGGGCTCTACGAATACTTAGTGACGCCAATGGGAGTGTCCAGCAGCCCGTCGTGCTTCAACAGATTGGTGCAGGCTGTCTTCAGCGACCAGCAGTCTTTTTGCCAGACTTATTTCGATAATATTTTCGTGTTCACGCCTACGGACTCCGTGGAGGAGCATATAACGGCCCTAGAGAAAGTTGTCCAGCGCTGTGTCGACCAGAGACGCTACATCAAGCTCTCAAAGTGCAAATTCTGCGCTGACGAGATACCCTGTTTAAGAGACTTCATTGGCCGAGCAGGGGTGCGCATGGCCCAGCCAAATGCAGTGTCATCAAGGACTGGCCAGTGCCCCGCACAAAACACCAGCTCCAATCATTTCTCGGGACCTGCGTCTACGTTCTTCGGTTCTGTCGTGATTCCGCCGCTCTCATTGCACCACTCACAGAACTCACCAAGGGTAAGGCCAAGAATGACAGCATCACGTTTTCAGAAGTGGAACTCAATCCTTTTCACGAGCTCAAAACCCGCATCGCATCCCCACCAACATTGGCGCACCCCGGCTTTTCCCACCCTTTTCACGTGAGCATGGATGCTTCGGACTTTGCTATTGGAGGGTATCTGTTTCAGCGTGACGAGTCCGGACGAGAACAAGGCATCGCCTACAGGGATCGGAAGCTAACACGCGCAGAGGTAATTTATCCTACACCCGAGAAGGAACCCCTCGCAGCGCTGCACGCTATGCGGCTGTGGAAGGTATATTTGATTGACCGACCATTCTACATTAACACCGACCACCATACTATTGCCACCATTTTGCAACAGCAAACGTGCTCTTAGCACCTGGTACGCTGGCTCACTGAGCTTGCACTTTTTCAGCCGCTGTTTCAGTGGATTGAAGTGCGTCAAACATCGTCGCAGACATGACCTCCCGCAAGCCAATCTGGAACGATGGCACGTCACGAGCCATCAGATTGTTCGCATTACTGGAGTCACTTACTACCCCCGATCTTGAGAGGAGCCGAATTCTTTTTTTGCGATGCGACTTCCTTCACTATTGGAAGAGTGCCGCCGCCTCGGAGCTCACGACTCCTTTATTGGTCCGATTTTGAAGCGCTTGCAGGAGCCTGCCGAACGCGTTTCCGCTGAGCTACGCCACTTTCAGGACGAAGAAGGGTTGCTGTATTTTCAGCCATTCGCAGAAGCTCCGCGCCGAGTGTGTATCCCAGAGAACACGGCGCTGCGAAATCGTCTTCATTTTTAGGAACACGATGTCCCCACTCGTCACCCCGGCTACCACAAGAGTCACATCTTCATGACAGCAAAATTCTACTGGCCCAACATGGTGAAGAGCGTGCGAAAATAGGTGGCTACTTGAGAATCGTGTCAGCGTGCCAAAAATCCGCGGGGGAAACCTCAGGGTCTGCTAAATCCCCTAGCCGTACCCGCGGCGCGATGCCAGGACATCAGCATTGACTTCATGGCGAGCCTACCTACCACATCTACAGGGTGCGATGCAGTTATGGTAATTGTCGACAGGCTCACCAAACGCGCGCTTTTAATTCCAACGTCAACTCAAGCCTCCACCTTGGATACGACCAAACTATTCTGCTCGGCGTATCAACCGCTACATGGTTTGCCGCGCTCCATTGTCTCTGACCGGGATTCGACGTTTACTGTGATGGGTCACACGCACAATAGCGAAGAGGAAGCGTAATACGCTAACCACAACAGACACCTGGCGTCTCTGTTGTCTCCGATGCAAAAGGCCCTGCCTTATCGGTCTCCTTTAATACCGAGTATTAAGTAGACTTGCACGCTTGTAGGTTAGACTAAAACTGACTTGTATTAATAACACTCACAAGTATCTATCTACTGCTTTCTATCTGTATACTGAAGCCCTGTTTAAACGGCGATCTCCCGCAGCGGTTGGCTCCCGTGAACTGTCGTCCCTTATGTACGACCGACCCCTAACTTGACATATTACGTGGGGGAGGTCTACGCGGAATATTATATCTAAGAGACCCTGGTACACAGTACCCGTCGTGGTGTGTGACACTCAGTTCTTGTGAACCACACCGGCCGGTGTGGTTCACGCCAGAGAACATCCCTTTTCCTTGAAAAGGACATTGGCCAATCCTGGCCCCATAACATTTACGTCGAAGTTCTGGGCTGGTATTATGAAGCTACAGAACTCGGGATTGCATTTGAGCACTGCTTTTCGGCCTTCGACCGACGGACAGTCCGATGTGACTAACATATTCATCATCGAGTACCTTCGACATTTCCTGGAACCGCATCAAACCGATTGGGACTCATATCTTCCGCTGGGGGAGTTCGCATATAACTCTCGGGCTCATTCAACCACCGGAATGGCTCCATTTGTCGCCGATCTCGGCTACTTACCACGCTCGGTTGGAGATTTGGCCCTCAACACCAACTTGGACGTGACTCGGCCAGCTTCTAGATTTGTCGAGCATCAGAGCGCAATTTTGACAGCAGCTCAAGATGCCATGGCGACAGCTCAACGTTCGTGGCACCGATACTATGATCGAAATCACCCCGCAGTTGCCTTCACCGTTAATGACAAAGGCCTCCTCGACACGAAAAATCTCGTCATCGCACACACAGGCTCGGCCTATTTGGGTCGCGACTTATCGGACCATACCGCGTCGAGGCTATCGCCGGCAACGATCCCTACCGCTTAGCGTTGCCGGCCGGCCTACGGCTATTTCCCGAATTTCACGTATCGCTACTTCGGTTGCATCAAGTGGACAACCATCCAAGCCGGCGACAACGCGTTCCTGCCGTCCTCGTGGCGGTTGGGTCTACAGGGCACTTAGTGCAAGCGATAATGGGACATCGCAAACGGAAGGGCGTTCAGCAATACCGAGTTAAGTGGGTCAACACCTCTGTTGCACCCTCATGGGGGCCCCTTTCTAACCTAGGGCGGGTCACAGAGCTTATTCGTGAGTATATCGACCAGTTGCCCGACACGCGAACTACTGTCCGTCTAAAGGAGGGATTGTGAGGGATATATCCCCCAATTCCAGCTACAGCAACTTGTAGCACGCTGCTTCAACTCCGTTGCAGATAGCAGTGGTTTCACTAAGTGTTGGTTTTATTTTTTTCTTTCTCCGCATCAGTTGCAGGAGCTAGTGCCGACCTTCCTAACCTCTTTTCAATCCAGTCTTCTTTTTTCCTACTACTACTCAAGGCTCTTCGTTTACAAGTAAAACCCATAACAGATGATACCATCGTGGTCGCACAAACGCCTCACCATTTGGGCAACTACCGAATCCAAGACTGCAGCTCCGCTGAACGAATTCACCTTTCGTAACATCTTCCAGGACAAGCGCAAGTGCAACAACATCACCGACACTCATGCTATCCCAAAACGGCACTGAACAACCCGACCCTAATAGCTTATTGACCTCTCAACCGTTTCATGTTCCCTCCGCGAAAACGGAGGATCTCACTCTAAATAGTAGCACTTAGTGAGAAAGTGACGGTAATTCGTAACCGTTCTTCCAAAACGCGTGTTGATTGGAACAAAACGGGGGGGCTAGTTCAAAACCTCTATACATTTATAGCCTGCCCAATGGCATTAAATTTCTCTTGTCATGCAACATGTAGTTGTCACGAGCGGCAAGTTGCTGCTCGTTTCACTTCAAGACCCGATGCAGGATGTGCTCCATAACCTCTTCGATCTCCATCCCTATCACTAGCAGAGCTGCCACGATACCTGGAGATTGTCTTGGGTTACGGCTACGCATGTTTCACGTGCTTTAGAGACGCCCATACGTTCCTATAAATAGTACCGTCACAATTAGATACATGTATGTTCAAAACATTTAATCTGAACTGCTACAGTTCGTTGAATATGAGTGCCGTCCAAATCTGAGGGCTGGCGCAGTAGAACTATAGCAAGACCGAGTTTGGCGTCGTAGGCCGAGGCAGGTCAGACGTGAGAACGAAAGGCTACTAGCTTGCTTTCCCACGGAAAGAATAGGATTGAGGAGAAGAAACCCTCGCAGGTGACAAACCCCTCTTGGTTAGACTATACTATACTAGCCACAGTATGGTCGTAAGTATACTAGCCACAGCAATCCTCCAACTGTTAGTTGCATACTAATAGACAGTCAGCCATTGCAGCTCTGACAAAATCAAAACGGTGCTACAGTGAGGACGGTCACTTCCGACACAGGGGGTGCACTTATAACCTGTACAAGACTTATGCACATCCAAATATTATTTTGTATAGGTTAGAGTTTTCCCGCCACATCTTGAGCGACCAGTACGGCGATGAAAACCGTAAGAAGCCGTCTTCTGTCTCGGCAGATCCCTACGCCGTTGACCAGCTGCAAGCTACGCGATGAAGCAACGAGATTTGGCAAGAAATCAGTGGAAAGAATACCATCAAGAACTGTTTCCGGCACACAAACATCTGCTACGTGGAGCCCAAGGACCAATAGGACAATGCCACTACAGCGAGGGTGTGAAAATGGAGGATGTCATCCTTCGCGGGTCTGGTGCCCATCATAACTAATGACCTGTAATAAAATATATCACTCAATCTAGATGAGTGGTACCGGGTGTCGGAAGTGGGAGTACTAGTTGTAACATGCTTTCGTGTGGTTGGCTTTTGCTTTGGAACAACTCGCGAGTTATTCCAGTTCCAGACCCTGTTCAATGTTCTCTCATCCGAAAATTACGAGTCAAATTTTCGAGAGACGAAAGGACATCGCGCTTTTTTCTACCCAGATTTTAATATCTGGCCTGATACCGGTATTACCCTTGGCTTCCGTGTTTTTTAAACACGGTAACCAAAGGTAATTGTACAGACAAACCTCTCGAGATTGGTATCCAAATCAGTAATACATTCCGCACTGACAAAATGTGGTGACAGAAACACGAGCTCCACATAAAAACCGTAGTAAATGATGAGCTCTATCCTCTTTAAATGGAAAAATAATACGAGAAGCCCAAATATCGATACTTAGAGGGCTTAACTATGCCAAGTGAAACAATTGGCGGGAACCCGGGTACCCATCGGGGCCCCGGTTCCCTCAATACAACCCGTACTTATGTATGGTCAATGTATTACTGACGTAAGCTTAGTCAAGTACGACCTACGTTGAAGTCGGCTTTGATTTGGCGGTAAAGAACTGGAGAATGGAAGGCTGACTCGCTTTAAGGTTCGTCTTCTTGTCCTTGGGTCGGCCAGGTCGACGCTTGGCGATTGGATGGTCGGTGGTGGAGCGGTCAGCGTCTTCATCGGCAATTTCCGGTGCATTCAGAATAGCCTCAGGATCGGCAGGATAGTAATCGAGATACGTTTTGGGGATCGAGAAATATTTTGCGGCCAGTCATTTCTATTTTTTTCTCCGACAGCTCCTTAGTTTGATGGCGTGGAAGCTGGACGCTCGCAATAGATGCCTCCCAAATGCTTCTAATATTTGGTCCAAAGAGCTCTGTCTGTCGAATAGTGGCAAGATTGCTCTGCGAAATCATCGAAAATAAAATCGACTCATCATCTGGCGTATTCACCGTTTTGCGTGCTGTTCAGGTGTCCTAGTCGCTTCTTATCTTGTTCACGACATCTTCACCTAGCTTGGCGATGGCCCGAAGATCTGCAGCTTCTTGTCGATCAGGGCCTTTCAGTCGTTTACGCCGAGGAGCGGTCGTTTGCGACCCTCCCCCACGTCGCTGCATCATACCACGCAAGAGGCCAATCTGAAAATGGCAGCTTCTTCCTCGACACTAGTAGTTTCGCATTGAGATAAGGTGGCTCAGAACAAAAATAAATAATTCGCGATTTGGTCGGTATCATTTGCGGGAACCCGGGTTCCCCGCCAATCGCTACAAGCGATTATTTGAGCAGTACGACCAAAGCAATTTAACGGACAAAGGCGTGCTTCGGCACGAAGAAGCTCTGAAAACTTAAAGAATGGCAATATAAAATGATTATAGGAATTGCTAGTATGTTTGGGATTTAGAGTGTGTGTTACAAATACTAAATGGGGTAGGATTTTGTTTAACTTCCAGCATGTTACTTACCATCTCTTTGTCGCGCCAGTATTACAATAGTATCCACTTAGGATACCATTCCAAATTATCTGCAGCTGGTTGCGATCATGTGCCGGTGAGCTTCGGAATGGGATGATCGTCATGGTGAGCGGGGAGTTTACGCGAGTTAGAAATTATTTGCACTACAACGGGTAGCTGAAGTGGAAAATCTGAAGATGTCCTCAATTTCAAGAACGAAAACTGTAATGTCCTTCGCTTATGTATCCCATCATCGGTGTCCGTACAGAGTGAGTCATTCAGTGCCGACGGATGCCAGTTGGGTCGGGCGGCAAGATCGTGGGCTACGTCCTGGCCAAGATGTGCGTCGCTGGGGCTGGTCTGGCACGGGGGGCGCACTGAGCTGACGTGCCGCTGCTGCTGATAGGAGGAGGAGACACCCGCGCCGCACTGCCATCACGTCGCTAGTGTTGCGCACGCACCGTAATGCGGCCTGGCCACGAAGCTCATGCAGGCAGCCCGTGCGTGTAGATGTGTGTGTGAAAGATAAGCGACTCTGTCGCACATTCATTAGCGTGATTGTTGGCGTGTAAGCATACATTAGTGTAACCTCAGCAGCAGCATATATTACCCAAAATACGTACTACAGTAGTGATAGCTTACGTGAAATGTTGCCCGTCGCCGACACGGATGAAAAATACGCTTCAGCAAGGGTATTAAGTATAGACACTTGTCGGTACTATCTTTAACCCCAGTGAGATATTTCGGTAGGATAAATGGAAGCATCAATTTTTAAGCGTCTCGTTTGGGACGATGATGTCTCGTTTGCATGAAACTGAGGTATCACCATGACGAGAAGGGCTTCATTCACCACATTAAATAAGGCAAGTTGGAGTTCATTTAATTTGACCTCGCTACGGCTTCAACATCTGAGGCACCTAGAATTTGCTCAAAAACGCATTTATCCTAGCTACTAGAATAAAAATCTGGAGCTAGGACCGAGGTTCTTCTGGTATTCAAGAGCGTCACGACGCATTATCCAACGAGAGGCGTTCTGATCGCCGAAGTGGCTTGGCAACGTGTCTTGACACATCGCGTTCGTTCTGTTACAGAAAATAGCTCGATCGTTTGCGAGAAGGTGAAGGGCCCCGGATTTGTTTCGACTTCCTTGTCATTCGACGATATGCCACGGGTAGATTTGCATCTTCATGGAACCGATCGAAACACGATTGTCCATTTTCCCACCGCTCAGTGTGGCACAGCGCTACCTTGCAGACCGAGCACTGATATCTGGACTTGTATCCCAGCCGCGTGTGAGGGACATTCTCCTCGCTGTAATCTTGTCCACAGCACAAGATGCAGCAAAGCTGCTTGCAATTGGGCAGAAATTTCTGCATTTGGACGCTCGTATCCGTTAGATAGTTTTTTCTCTCTCTGGGAAACCAGTATGCAGATATCTCACCTCGTTATGAAGCTCGTAACTTGTTAGCCGAAGTTTTCGCCATTCCGCTTCATCGTTGAAGTGGTCGAGAACATAGCACGCGAATGAGTGAGGTTTGGGAGTTATAAAACCCAACTACTCCGTGCTCGCGGTGTTGGCATCGATTTCAGTAAGTGCTTGTCTCGGCTCATCGTCATCCTCGCTGACAAGAGCAACTAAGGAGCTTGCAGTCTCGGGGCTCAAAAGCCTATCAGTCATCTCGCGTTTGTTGCCAGACGTTGCAATACCACGAGCTCGGCAGAGCTGCTGCAACCCCTTGTTTTTGGCCTTGTCTAGAACGGTTCTAGAAAGCTGATTAGGGGCGGGTTCACGGTTACTAGATTCGCCACTAATCGGGATACTAAGAAGTTTCAGCAGTAGTTGAACTGAAGTGTGCCCTGCCAAATCATAGTACTCCTCCAAATTTGCGTCATTTTCATCGTTTCTTGAGATGCCGGCGTACTTGGCGAGAGATCGTAAAAGCTCGATCGCTACTAGCCCAGTGGTGCGAAATTTACGCATGACAAGCCAGTCAGGTGTGCGTTGGCATTGGGTCAGCTTGACCACAAGTTTTTCGAAATCTTGAAATTGGCACCCGGAGCTCAAACGCGGCTCTGGTTCCGACACATAGGTCCACTTCCCCGGTCCAGCAGCTTTTACAGAGGTGTTGCACAGCACGACCTTCCCGAGGTCACCCCGATATGCCAGCGCGTGCATCATAGTTGTCGACTTGCCTTGTGTTGAAAGATCAGTGAACTTCGACGAGGCCCACTTAGTTGTCTTTGCTCCCTTCTCGCTGACCAACTTTTGCTGTTTGCTCGTTGCCTTACCATAAGTAAACGGAAAACTTCCGTTGTGCTTATGGGTCCCAATAATTACTGCTCCACACGTTTCATAATTTTCCGGTTTACCTCTTACGACTGATACCCTCTATCCAATGCGAATATAACATCAGGAAGTCGAATCTGATTGTCCGTAGAAACTCCGCACAGCGTTCGCATAAGTATTCGAACCACATCAACAACGGTCTCACCTCGGGAGGGAACATGGACACCTAAAAACAGCCCAGTAGCCAGGGCCACCATGCCATGTTGTACAGGACCAAATCCAAGGCATTAATCGTTCATTTGTGAGTGAACACGTTGTCATAACGTCCAGCAAGCAATACCAACCTTTTTGCGGGGTTACGGGTTCGTGTAAGACCAAGATCATCAACTTTAGCCGAACGAAGACGCAGCAAGTCGTCGTCCAAACTTGCAATGGAGACGCCGTTCACAAAACCAATATCCGAACACACTCTACGCATGCCATCCATTGCGTGTGCCAACTGGCGATCGAGTTCGAATGGTGCGTTCCAAGTCTCAGAAGCACCGGAATGCCGTCCACGATGGGTTTCCAGCGCGTTTAGAAGTGCCAAATATCGTCATGGCTTCATCGCTTTCTTCACGGGAGGGAACATCGCCTTGTTCAACGGGTCGAAAAATTTTGTGGGCGAGACGTTGTAAAAGTTCAACCAAAGCTCAACTTGCAGGAAGGCTTTAACCGCCGCTACCGAGGCAAATACACCCGTGCCCAAGTTCGCGTTGATATGCTGTTTCGCCAGCTTTAGCACGCTCGGGTCCATCCATACCCGCATAATATCAGCTATCGGTACTTCCGCAGGAGCGAGCTGCTGTTGTGTGCCGTACATGCGCACCATGAGACGGTCTATCCTTGTAGGGGCTCCTTCCTTGCCTTGGCAGGGAGAAATGCCTCCACGTTGTCCACCTTACGCTTGATCGTGGTCTCCTCTATGAACTTCCACTTCGGAAGCGAGCTAATAGCTACTTCATCAAGCTCGAGATCACTGCCATCGCTTCGTGACTCCGAAAAAAAGCTTTCGCCGTCAGCCATAGTTCTGGAGACTATTGTACAGGTTGCCGTCGCCCCAGCAGGTGATTGCTCTGGTCAACGCGGCAACGGCATCCAAGCATTATTAGTACTAAAACCACGCATATCAGGGACGAGGACGTTAATACGTGACTCTGCTTCGCTCTCGCTCGTGCCTAAGCGCTGCGTATCCGGGTGGTGCGCCGCCGAACTTGAAGTGCGCATGGAGAGTGAAGGTCAAAAAATTATCCTACGGCTCGAAGCGCCATAGCATAAAATTGCTGCAGCTATTTTGGCCAACAACGGTTTGATCCTTTCTGCTACAGTCACACCTCCATAAGTGACGTCTAATCGGTCCGTGCCAAGACGTTGTTTCATTTAGAGAATTTGTCAGATAAGGAAATGGCTACACTTAACTTGGTGTAAAAACACTATCGAGCGACGTCTGCCGTCGACGCAACACAACTTGTGCTCGTGCTACCCTGGTCACGGCCTGCAGCATTTCTTGCTCACGCTTTGTATCCCCTTCACACTGGAATAGAAACGAAGAAAGCTCCATGCACTAGACAAGAGCTATCGATGCTGACACAGGAGGCGGGTTATTTCTGTCGTCCTCGTATTCATCGTTGGCACCAGTGTCATCAGCTTCTCTAACGGCGCTGGATTCGTTGCCGGCTTCAGGGATCTCTTGAACTTCAACCTCGGAATCGATTTCCAGGTAGTCTGACACTCTCACCCCTTGAAGCATACTTGTCGTTCTTGACGAGTGATGTCCTGTAGCGAGTAGCCAGCCGTCCGAACTTCTACAGCAGCGGCAATGTCCACCTCACCGTGCAGACGCTTCGAAGAAATTCTGTTGCGTTTCTTGGACTTGGCAAGCCAGCCGTTGCTTAGACGAAGTTGATCATCACCAATATTGAGCTTTTCTTGATTTCACCGGCTTTGACAAGCAAGAGATCGTCAGAAATTATAGCCGTGTCTTCATGACTGTGGAAAAAGTCAACGAGCTGCTGCTCGAACTCAGGAAACGTGACCCGACGCCACCGAGTTGCCGACGAATTTGCGCTGCAATGGTGGGACGGTTGCTTGCTTCGAACACGACGAATGGTGCTGATGCTGATGGTCGTTATGAACGTTCCAGATGCCCACAGCAAGAGCTCGCCAGCCGGGATCCTAGCCTCACGCCGGGCTTTCAAGTAGATCTGCAGTTTCTCTTCCAGTGTCAACGAGAGAGCTCGGCTTGGAGGCATGGCGCACGTCTAGAAACGCTAGTTGGGACTGAGAGAAAAGGTTTGGGACTCAGAGTTGAACCGGGGGAGAGGTGCTGCTTGAACGATTGGCAGGCAAACGTCGAGAGCCTCGCCAACATTTGTCGTCCATTTAGAGAGTTCCCTCACCCTCCGCGGCTGTCAGTTAGAGAATAAAGAGGGGTTTGATCAGTTAGAGAACCGACATAGTTTAATCCATATAGTCTCATTTGTAGACATGGTCGACCTACCATATAAAGAATGCGTAGTCAGGTATGGAGACTCAGTTAAGGAGGTGTGACCGTAGGATAAATTTCACTGGGGTTAACGAATGTCTTCTAATGAAACCTGTGGTATCGGATTTATTAGCTGAAAACGCCTTCAGAAGCAGTAGATAGTAGAAAAAAAATCAGACCATGAATACGCTGAAATCTAAAATAAATTTCAGAGAACACCTGGAGCATTGGTTTTTCTCCTCACACCAGAACTCTGGCTGTTGGGCGCGGCAGGAAGCGCCGAGGGGCCCGAGCTGTGTATGGGGGGAGCTGGGCGAGCCGTGTGGAGGCTGGATCGGTGTTGGGAGGGTCGATGGAGCGTGTGTGGTCGACGGAGAGGTGCGGGGTAGCGCGGCGGTGGCGTGCGTGGTGGTGGCGTTGGCGTGCGGTTGGTGGTTGATGCGGTAGAGTCGTGTGATGGTGGTTTGGGTTGGTTACGAGAAGGTGCTCCCAAATAGTCTAGGCGGTTAGGATACGTGGCTTTCACCCACGCGACCCGGGTTCGAGTCCCGGTTTGGGAATGTTGCTTTTGCCGCCATGGTCGCCTGCGTGCCTTGCTTTGTGCGTGACGTTGATGTCCGAGTTGCGGGGCGCCCTGTTGTATCGTGGTGCTGGGCGCTGGCGGTAGGGATCCCAAAGGTTTAGTGACAAACAATAGTTAAACGGAATTAACTGATACGTTAAGGTTGCGGTTGAGACGACACTCGACGTTTTCTTAACCACCAATCTTCTATTCATAAATCGTTGTGCACTGCCGCTCAGCACTGTTGGAACGAACTATTTATTACCGGTCAGAGCTTCTTACTTCTGCATTGCGAGCCTCCATCGCTAAGACGCATCCTAGACTCCGCGTCAATACCTGACGGCGAGCTAGCCGTCAGCGACGCTTGTCATACACCTCCGAGTACACCAGCTCGTCAACGACCACCACTGTCGTCACGGACGTCGAATCCAGCCCGACGGATCCTGAGATCAACTCCGCCAACACCACCTGCAGCACGACCTACGCACCGAACTCCGCCTCCTCGCCGATCGCCCGGGCTTTGCACTCCACGTCTCTCCACCCTGGCCTCACGCTGAGCCTCTCCTAGAACTTATCCAAGAACCACGAGTGACATTCCGAATCTGGCGCCCCCACATGCCTGAGCGATGGAATTTTATCGTGTTGGGTACAGCGGAACAGTTTGCGCACATACCTGTTTCCAAGCTGACCTCAAGAGAAGCTGAATTTGTTTTATGCACGAGGTGCAGCTGCAAGGTGAATTATTCATACGGCTCGACGACTTCAGTAAAGGTGCACATGGAGCGGTATCACATGGAGATCTTGCTAAAAGCAAAGCAAGAGCAAGTAGAGGCGATGGTGCGATCTGCAAAACGGCAGCTAAAGAACGCGTGCGAACGGCTCACACAGTCTGCACAACGAAAGCTTGTTGCTGTTTCAAAGGCGCAGCAAAGTTAAGCCAATGACTTACTTGCCAAACGGGTTGCTCAGAGTATGCGGCGGCCACTGTCAATTGTCGAAGATTCGGGCCTCCTAGAGTTCATTAAATTTATCACGGAAGTGCTGGGCGCATTATTTTGGACGTTCTGGGGGCTACACAGCTACGCGCGAACGTCTCGCGTATTGCTGCTGAACTACGAGCATCTTTGAAGGCTCGAATTCAGGTTAGCTGTCAGTACTATTGCATCACCACCGACATCTGGACTAGTCGCAGGGCACAAAGCTACATGGCTTTTACCCTTCACTGCGTGGACGAGGGTTTCGTGATGTGCAGTTGGACGTTGGAGGTAGAAGCTTTTCCGGGGATGCACACCGATAGTGCTATCGCTCGTGGCTTAGAAGATATGTCGGAGCGCTGGCAGCTGCACCATGAAATGTGCACACTGCTGCTCCGCGACGGCGCCTCGAACGCCGTCCTCGGCAGCGATATTTTGGGTGTCAAGAATATGTCCTGTATTGCACATTCGGTCTATCGCGTTCTTGGTGGCGCACTAGCACGACAAAAGGGAGACTCTGCATTCGATTTTACGGATGTTTCGGACGCTGACGAAAGTGATCAAAGCGGCGCTAGACCAGCACTAAATGCTATAACTTTTGAGGCAAGCCAATCTGTGGATGATGATGAAGTTGTCGAGGCGTCTGATTTGAAGCAAGAAGCAGCGCGATCTCTGAGCTCGAAACGTTCATAGCAAGCTCGCCCACTAGGTACAGAGATGCACTAACACGCGTCCGTGGAATTGTTCAGCGATTTCGAGCTCTAGCTACATGTTTCCACAAGTCTGCCAAGTCTACAAACCGCCTCGATGAAATTCAGATCAAGAAGTGGAAACGTTCAGCCCTTCATTTGGTTACCGACTGACCAACACGATGGAACTCGCGCCACGACATGCTCGCTCGCTTGATTGAGCTTGTGGCCCCTTTGGATAGTTTTTTCACATTCCTCGAGACGCCCGAAGGAAAGAGGGAGTTCAAGGATTTGAGTCAAGAAAAGTACCCAAAGCCAAATGAATGGTTTGTGATAAAGTACTTAGTAGCGATGTTGGACCCGATTGCCGACGTAACTAAGGTGCTGGGGGATATTATCACCCCACGTTGGCGTTGACGATCCCCATGCTGCGTCGCATCACGAAGGTGCTGCAAGACTCGTCATATTCACCAAGCCAGCTGCACTAGCTGGATGCCAAGCCGAAATGCTGTTGCTTATGCATCACGCACGCCATGCCATCTTGGACCTCTTCAAGTCGCGCTTTACCGGAATGGATTTTGATCTAGTTTGGATTTCGTTTCTCGACCCTCGTTTTCACAAAATGAAGTTGCTCAACCAAGACGAGATCAATCTTGCTAGGCAGTGTTTGTTTGATGCTGCAGCAATAGCTGCTCGCAACTCCTTAGAGAGGTCAGAAACACCCGATCACGGTTCCCGAAGCATTCCTCCGTCTAGATCTCCTAGTGATCATACCACCGGTGTCTGGGATGACTTGCTGGGATCGGACAGTGAAGACGACAGCTCGCCTGAAAGCGACGGCCCGACACTCCAAAGCCTGCGACTCAACTGTTCAAACGAGTTTGTGGTCTACCTAGAAGCGGCTAAGTCCGTCCCCCGTAAGCTAGACCCGCCTGTGTGGTGGTCTGTCGACGGCCATAACTATCAGTCGCTCGCTCTACTCGCTCGGAAATGGCTAGGGTGTGTTGCTACGTCGGTGCTATCGGAACGAGCTTTCTCTACAGCGGGAAACACGGTGACTGCAAAGCGATGTCAGATGGATGTTAAGCTTGTGCGGGATTTAGTATTCACTGCCGAAAACGCAGGTCTAAAGAACGACAAATAGTTTTCTTCATTGGCCACGAGTTTATTGATGTACGGTGCATAATACACCTAACCAAAATTAATCAATACACAGGTGACAACTGCAGTAGCATGCGCTGCATCTAATACACCCTGATGATGCAATATGCAGAATCTGGTTGAGGCAGCCTCCGCACTGGTAGCACGCGGTCCAAACGTTGCGGGTGCTCAAGTTGGCCATCTCGCGCTACTTGAGCATCTTGAAGTACTGTCTTAGTCCTTGGCGACGTTCAGTCCTTAGCGACAAACGCATTTAGCTAATGGCAGTCTAAGAAAAAAACAGCTGGATCAGTTTTTTGTTCATGTTAATTATAGCCTTCGTCTCCATAAAATCTCTTCCTGTGCACATCGAGTTTGTCATGGTCCGCCCTTCCGTCAAGGGCGTGAAGAAGAAGCCGAAGCAATACAAGTGCGTGGCTGTCGAGTATCGACCCAAGAAGGAGCTACTCGACTACATTGATGAAGGCCACACGCCGAGTGAAGCCCTTAACAAGTTCTACGAAGATTTGACAGGAAAAGCACGCAGGGCAAAACAACAGCTCAAAAGTAAGTGGCGAGCTAATGCAGTAACAATAAGGCATGCAAGACTGGGCATTCTCGCCATCTCAATTTGAGACAGCGCGGAATGGCTACAGGGCTCTCTAAGAGAGCTGAAGAAGATATAGTCCTTTGGATTAGCACACTTCGGAAGGACGATGCGCCCGTTTCAAGAACAATGTTAAAGCTAAAGGCTAGATATACAGCTGACGACTGTGGCCTAAGTGACGAGCAGTTCACAGCGTCGTCATCGTGGATGCAGCTCTTCATGCGACGTCATCGCTTATCGCTACGGACAAAAACACGCCAAGGCCAAACGACGCCGGAAAATGCCGTTGAAGTCGTCCGAGCCTTCGGAGCTGAGGTGCTGCAAACAAGCGTAGAGCACAACTGTGTTCAAGTTTCTAACGCTGATCAAACCGGTAAATTGCCTACCGGACGATTATGTTTTTGATTTGTACACTAATGTCTTTGTTTTTCTTCTCAGCTGTGTTTTTCGAATATGTAACAGAGACAACAATAAATGCCAAAGGCTCCGGAACTGTGTGGATTCGTTGTGGAAATAAAGATAAGCAGCGCGCAACTGTCATGCTTCTTGGAGACTCCTGCTGCAACAAATTTGATCCGTTCATTTTGTTTAAGAGTACTCCGGCGACGACAACCAAGAAACAAAATCTCAACAATCAGCTTCGCCGGGGGGTTGGCACCAATGTGTGGCGCGAAGTGGAATTGCTAGAGCAAAACCATCCTTGCAAAATTTACGGCAACACAACCGCGTGGTGGAACGCAGATTTATCAGATAAATGCTTGGAAATTCATTTTGCGGAACGTGAAAACCGAGATGACAATGTGCTTCTACTCTGGGATGATTTTAGTGGGCATTGGACGCCACCTGTAGTTGCATGTGCAGCGTCACTGAACGTCATTCTGCTCAAAGTTCCTCCAAAGTACACATATGTTTGCCAACCGGCTGATATATCGTGGAACAAGCCGTTCAAAGGGGAACTACGGTCGCTGTGGAAATAGGCTTAAGGACAGTTGCTTTCTTACAAGCAAGCTGCAAGTGACCGTCTTCGCAAGAAAACGGAGCTGGAAGACGAAATTTTCTGCATCCAGAAGACACTGGATCAAGAGAACCCTAGTAAAAAATGTGGCTTTAAGAAAGAAAATCGACAACAAGAAGTTTAAGTTAGTGGCTCCGTCGCGAAAAGACACGGCGGACTGGATAACGTCATGCTGGGAACAATTGTCGGCCGATACCGTTATCAGCAGATTCTCGAAGGCAGGGCTCGTCACCGATACTCGCGTCACGAATCCTGACCATGAAAAGGAGGCTGATGTCGACGGACTTGTCGAATAATTAGAGCGCCATCACATTGCGGAAGAAAAGGTCACTTCAGAAGATGACATAGGCAGGGAAGTCAGCTCAAGCGACAATGATTCGCGCTATGCAGACATTGTTAGCGAAAAGATGATAACTAGATCTCTAAAACACTCTTCCCATTTACCTATAGAAGTGTATTCTCTTGTCAGTTTTCCCTCCACAGTAATTACGACCGTCGACGACAGATCGTTGCCGGCTGGATCTGGGATGCGAATTGCTTAATAGGCTTGAAACAGTGAGTAAATTTTAGGATTTGTATTGAACAATTGTGACACACTGTGTCTGTGCCTTGTCGGCAAGGACTAAGACTATACGCTAGTTGTAGTCCGTAAGCAGGACGTAGCAGAGCACACAATGTCCACGCGGCCTCTGTCGACCGGACACTGAGCTACAATGATGGCATTAGTGTCTTCGACATCTGGATGACCATACCGTTCATGATGCCCACAGCAGCATGGCCAGAAGTGGATTGTGATCTGAAAAATACACGCGCTTACGGAGCCATCAAACTTGCTGAAATCGTAGCGCTCCGTCAGGTTGCACCCGCCGTAGGTGTCCACACAGGTTGCGCATCCTGTATGCGTTCATGTGCCGCGCGTCAAGCAGATCACGATCGTGCAGTAAGTCTTCCCTGTGCTTGAGGCCGTGTAGCCGGCCACGTTATCCAGGAAGGCTTTCTCCTCGGCGTTGAGCTGCACCAATTACTTAGTAAGCGCGACAATTTTCGGTGTGTTATGCTGCTGTCAAGCGCCGCCCTCTCCGTGTCTGAGACGCGCAGCATCACGCACGGCGACTGTTTGTACACCTTCTCGGCCATGAACGTGTGCGACCCAGCTTGCCAGCGCAGAAAACAGCTCTGGAAAACGCAATTGGCGACAAGCAGCTCAGTTGAAAGTGATTCTAGATGATTCTTTTGTTTGAGAATCTGGCTTATAGTTGCTTGCGACGGTCGGCGTGGAAGGTACATTATAGGCCCAATCGGAGAGACCCATCTGCGTAATCGACGGATTTCCCTTGCGGTGGCGATATTGTGCTGACCATAATAGTTTGTACCACGATTGAAGGTCAGATTCGCACAGTTGGCGGTTGTGAGAGGCCTACGACGAGTTCAAGTATTATAATATTTATAATAATAACATTTCCCTTGGTTTCTAAACCTGTTTAAAATATATGCTTTTTAGTGGTTTAAAACCTAACCTTCCTAAAATCCAGCTTGAGCAATTGCCACCATTAAGCTCCACGGAATGCCTAACGCAAATTTCAGAGTTTTTTAGCACACATCACGGCTTTTGAGTTCAAGTTTTACAAGGTAGCTCATTTATTTAGTTAAATCCCCACGGCGATCTGCATGCCCTGATTGGATGCGGGTTTCTATTAAGACGGCCACACCACATCATTAGAGGCTTTCAGACGCACTTCAAAACGCAAAAATCTGTATCAAAAGTACGCAGCGCGAAGTTTTATTTTTAGCGCGACCCTTCACTACGTCAATTTGGGTCCTGAAAAACTGTATCTGGAAGGCATCATACGGTCAAACCACACGGCAATTTCCGTACCGGATCCAACATAGGCATGGTCCGAGGTCCTTGTACTTACGAGCGATGCGAAGCTCTGCAGGACGAAGAGCTCGTAGCGGTCCCATGTACGGTGTGCCGGAAACCTGTTCACCACTTCTGCTCAAACTCGCTGCTCGATGGCGGGCTGGATGTGCGCGTGTGCTCTATTCCTTGCCGCAATCAGATTGCTTCCAGCTCTGTTATTGCATCGAACGATCATCAGCATCGTTCCGCGGCCTCTACACTACAGTCAAAGAAACGAAAGCAGCGCTCAGCCAACCCCAAGCGACAAAGCAATGCTACCACACAGCCCCGCAGCCGTATAGGCCGACCAACAGGCAGTACG